>CAMOHE010025596.1:0-12666 GCA_946598075.1 Artocarpus hirsutus | reverse complement strand
TCCTCTTTAAGGCGTTAATTCCAAAGGTGGTGCGAGAGGGTTTGTTCTTGAAGCTGTGCCATAGATAGCCGTGGTAACCTACCGTCAGAAAGAAGCTCAAAGGGATGAATACGGTGTCCAGATAAACAATCAAACCCATATCTAATTTGATCGGTGACAATGGAAGCCAAAGAATCATTTGTATTTAAGAAGAAAAATAGAACATTCATGTAAATCACACAAGAAGATTGTCTGCCTGGTGGGGTTTACGTCAATGAGCAATATTGAGTACATTGGACGCAATTGTGGAATGAAAGTGGAATATGTGTCATGGACACGAATATTTTGTGGGGCCAAATCAATACTAAATTATATGCTAAAGTTGGAGAGTTGGCTCACTTAGTGACCCATCCACTAACGTTCCTTTGGATTCTTGTCTTTTCCTTTCTTTTCTTTTCCTTTTCCTTTTTCTCTTTTTCTTTGTTTAAATAATGTGCTACTATGATTAAATAAACATCTTTAATATATGTTCTAGTGTTATATATTTACGTATTTATTGAGTTTGAATAATGAGCATGTACAATCATGCACCCTTTTGTCTGATTGTGAATTAATTATTAAATTATAAAGTCTTGGGAAATATCCAAACTGTACACGGACTACTATTAAACAACAATCTTTTAATTTCTTTAGTTTTTTCTTCTTAACAAAATTTCTTTTGTTATTTTAATTTTATTTATTATTATTTATTTAGTTTTTAAATGATAATAAATAAATAAAATAAATTTAAGTGGTCTAATATACACATATTTTCTAATATGTGTCAACCAAATGGTATTCAGAACTGTTATAATGTTTAAAAAAAAGGGCCTCTTTTCAAATATGATAATGTACAAACTGATTGTGGGTGTTTATAAATATCACGTAAAAATCTAAAGGGTTCTTAAGCGTTTCAATTATTCAGAAATACATGATCTCTTTAATTGTAGAAAGTTTATAACATTCTCTTTCTTTTACAAAACTTCTTCAGGATTTCTTTTAGAAACACTCTCCATTCATTCTTCTGATTATCAATGGCTGGAAGTTAGATTTCCTTTCCTTTAAGTTTCCATATTCAAATGATTTTTTGTGCAATTTGGGTTCATGCATATATGAAAATTATAATTCTGCCTATGAAAATTTCCATCATTTGGTCTCAGAGCTTTATTTTACCTCTGCCTTGATTTGGATGAATGGGTTTTCTAAGAGTTTATTGAAGTTTTTCAAAATACCCAAAACTTTGTTATACATGAAATCATTTTTTGATTATTTTTTTATGAAAACCAACATTAGAATTCATTAGAAAATTGATTTTCTAACATTTTTGAGCTTTTAAAACGTCAATTTTGATTACCAAAAGGCATAGAATCAACCGGGTCTACAATTGACCAATTTGGGTCTTTTTGGGTCAAGAAGACTCATTTTCACAAGAAAAACAAAATCTGAGGTCTAGAAACAACATGTCGTTTTGGCCTCAAAATTGCACATTTTTGGGTTGTTGTTTTTCACTATGAAAAAAACACGTCATTTTACTCAAACAAAACTCACCAGTCATTTATAAAAACGACATGTCGTTTTCAATTTGTGATGAAAAACGACATGTTGTTGTCATAGGCAATTTTGGCAAATTTTTTTTTTTTATTAATTCTGTTTTGGTATTTTTTATAGAATTTTTGATTTGGGTATTTTGGAAAATTATTTTTTGATGAATTTAAAATGAATTTAATGAAATCCAAGATTTAATTGCTTAAGTTTAAATAAAATTTTGGAAATTTATTTTAGATATGTTATTGAATTAAGCATAATTTATTTTTGTATGTATTCTTTAGCTGTTGTATTTTGATACATACAATTTCATGAATATTTTACGCATGAAAATTAAATGACTTAAGTGATTTGTATAATTTTAATTGATTTAAGAGCAGCAACAGCATCTTTGATTATATTGAAATTATACATTAAGTTTCTTGAATCACATGTAGTTAAATGGACATTTATTATAACTAATTATGTTTGGTATAATGAAATTTCTCCCACAAGATATTTTTTTATATTAAAGATGATTGGTTAGGATGAAATATTAAATTATTTTCTTAATTTGCCCACAGGAATTAAGAAATAGATTATAGTTTAATAGTTTAATCATAACGTTGTATGTGAATCTATATGAATTAGAAACTTAGCCCACATGTAGTTTTTATATGTCATTTGATTCATAATTTTTGTAGCATGATTTACATTGGTAAAACATGACATATAGTTATTAGCTTCAAATTTTGTGACATAAACATGTATGTTTGATGTATTGCAATAATTCAACCTGTTAATTTATTTGATATAAAATGTGATATTCTTAAGCTAAAAGGTGATAGTTACAAAGTCTGAAAGAAGAGGAATCTCCTTCATTTAGGGTGGATGGACATGACTATGCCATCAAGAAGAATGAACTGCCCCTATTACTGAGACCAGCATTCCAAGTGATTTGATTGTTATGAAAAGTAGGAATAATCCAATCGCCTCTTAGTTATGTTCATAAAGACCAAGATCTCTGCTGGGATTAGGGGCTTGATTGATTAATATGACAATGTCTGAACAATACTGAAGGCTATTGATGAACAATTTGAGTCTTCAGATAAGGCATTGGCAAGCACCCTAATCATGTAGTTTTCACCCTTGAATCTTACCAGTATTAAAGGCATGCGTGAGCATATTATGCGTATGAGGGACATTGCGGCTCAACTAAAGACACTTGAGGTTGAGATATCTAATTCGTTCCTGGTTCATTACATTCTAAATACTCTACCCTTGGAATATGGTCCCTTTAAGATATCCTATAACACATACGGATAAATGGTCAATTAATGAGCAGTTGACTATGTGTGTTTAGGAGGAGGGAAGACTCACTATGGAAGAGGGAGAGAAAGTAAATCTAACAACCTAAGGAAATAAGAAGAAATTTCAAGCCAAACAAAAAGGGAAAGACAAGGTTCCTACCCAACTGGATATTAAGAAGAAGTTTAAGTGTTTTTTTTGCAAGAAGAAGGGGCACATAAAGAAGGACTACTCTGAATTCCAAGAGTGGCTTAACATGAAAGGTACTTAACTCTCACTTGTCTATTATAAATCTAATATGATTGATGTTAATTATAACACATGGTGGATTGACTCCAGTTCTATAATCCATATTATCAATTCCTTATAGGGATTACAAAACTTGCGAAAGCCAGTGGGAAATAAGCAAAGCATCTACTTTGGAAATAAGATGCACTCACATATGAAGGCTATAGGAACGTGTCTTAAGTAGTGGTTTTATTTTGTATTTGGCAAAGACATTCTATATTCTTAGTTTTTCTAGAAATTTAATTTCAGTTTGTAGACTTGTATCAGTTGGATATTTCGTTAATTTTTCATAATCTTCCTTCAGTTTATTTTATAAATATGATTTTATTGGATGTAGTACTGTGTCTGATGGTCTTTTTTGTCTTAATATACAAAATGATACCAATTATACTACTATGTACGTTCATGAAAATGTTGGTATAAAGTGATGTGTTGTGAATGATTAATCCTTTATGTTGTGGCATCGGAGATTGGGACATATCCCCATTAAAAGAATTAAGAGATTAGTAAATGATGGAGTACTTAATACTTTAGATTTTACTGATTTTCACACTTGTGTGGACTGCATTAAGGGTAAGTAAACCAACAAGTCAAAGAAGGGTACCAAGAAGAGTTTTGATTTATTGGAAATCATACATATAGATATTTGTAGTCCAAACATAGACATGTATCTCTATTAGCTTAACAATAAAACAAAGCACTAGATACTTTTAAGGTCTTTAAAGCGAAAGTAGAGAAACAATATGGAAAGCAAATTACGATCATAAGATCGGATAGAGGTAAAGAGTACTACCGTAGATACACTGAGCATGGATAAGCACCTAGTCTATTTGCAAAGTTTCTTGAAGAGCATGAGATTGTTGCCTAATACACTATGCCTAGTTCTCTAAACCAGAATGGTGTAGCTAAAAGAAGAAATCGAACATTATTGGACATGGTGTGGAGTATACTTGCTAGATCAAAACTTTTTGAGTCCTTGTGGACTGAAGCTCTTAAGATGGCAATGTACATATTGAAACGAGTTCCAACCAAGGCTATTCTAAAGATGCCTTTTAAGTTATTCAAAGGTTGGAAACCGAGTTTGCAACATGTATACATTTGGGAATGCTCGTTGAAAGTAAGAGTTTATAATCCACAAGAGAAGAAGCTAGACCCAAGGACTATAAGTGGATATTTTGTTGGTTATGCTGAATGGTCTAAGGGACACAGATTTTATTGTCTATCTCACAGTACTAGATTTGTGAAATTGAGGAATACAAAATTTCTTGAGAATGGCTTGATTACTAGGAGCAATTGATCTTGAAACACTATACTTGAGAAATATCATACAGGTGCTCGACCTTCCACTTCATTTGATAGAGTAATTGTTGTACACAACATGCCTAGAGTTCAAATGCATGATAATTAGTAACAAGTCATTCGAGTTCCATAGATTGCTGATCAAAAAATAGTGGATCCAATTGAACAACAGATATAGGAGACTGTTGAATGGCCTGTTGAACAACATGCTCCTCAGGAGAATGTTGAACCAACATTAAGGAGATCTAATAGAGAAAAACGATTGGCAATACCTAGTGACTATATTGTGTATCTACAAGAGTATGACTACAATGTTGGAGCCAAAAATAATCCTAAAACATTTTTACAAGCCATGAGTTTTAAGGAATCTGACTTATGGTGAAGTGCCATGAAAGACGAAATGGATTCTATGACATTTAATAGAGTCTGGGATCTCGTTGAGTTGCCTAATGGTGTAAGAGACATTAGATGTAAGTGGGTCTTTAAAATAAACAAAGACTCATTGGGTAACATTGAGAGACAGAAGGCAAGACTCGTTACTAAAAGATTCACTTAAAGAGAAGGAATCGACTACATGGAGACCTTTTCTCCTATATCCAAAAAGGATTCTCTTTAAGTTATTATGGCATGGGTCGTCTATTTTGATTTGGATTTATATCAAATGGATGTAAAAACGGCCTTTCTCAATGACGATCTAGAGAAAAAGGTTTACATGAAACAACTAGAAGGATTTTCCTCTAGTGATGGTGAACATTTAGTTTGCGAGCTTAAGAAATTCATATATGGATTGAAACAAGCCTCTCGTCAATGGTATTTGAAGTTCCATGACATTATCTCTTCATTTGGTTTCGAAGAGAATATTATGGATCAATGTATATACCAGAAGGTCAATGAGAGTAGGATTTGTTTCCTTGTGCTATATATGGATGACATATTACTTGCAACTAATGATAGGGGATTGCTATATGAGATGAAGCAGTTTCTCTTAAAGAACTTTGATATGAAGGATATGGGAGAGGTGTCTTATGTTATTGGCATTAAGATCCATAGGGACAGATCTCGAGCCATTTTAGCTTTGTCTCAAGAGACCTATATCAACAAGGTTCTAAAGAGGTTTCAAATGAAGGATTGTTCACCAAGTGTGGCACTCATTGTGAAGGCTGATAGGTTCAATTTGAACCAGTATCCAAAAAATGAACTCGAATGGGAACAAATAAAAAACATTCCATATGCTTCAGCCGTTGGAAGCCCAATATATGCTTAGGTCTACATAGGACCTGACATTGCATTTGTTGTGGGAATGTTGGGCAGATTTATAGTAACCTAGGGGTTGACCATTGGAGAGCTGCAAAGAAGGTAATGAGGTACCTTTAAGGGACTAAGGATTACATGTTTGTGTATAGATGGACTAACATTCTGGAAGTGATTGGATACTTTAATTCAAACTTTGCTGGCTGTGTTGATTCACGAAAATCAACATCTGGTTATGTTTTTGAGTTGGCTGGTGGAGCTATATCTTGGAGGAGTATAAAGCATACTTTGACTACTACCTTTACTATAGAGGCCAAGTTTGTTTCTTGTTTTGAAGCTACTTCGCATAGTTTATGATCGAAGAGTTTTATATCTGGGCTTAGAATTGTGGATTCTATTTCTAGACCATTGAGATTGTATTGTGACAATTCAGTTGTGGTATTCATGGCTAAAAACAACAAGAGCAGTAGGCGGAGTAAACACATCGACATGAAGTATTTAGCTATAAGAGAACATATTACAGAAAAGAAAGTGATCATTAAGCACATTAACACTAAGTTGATGATTGTCGATCTTTTAACTAAAGGCATGCCACCAAAGAATTTTAAGGATCATGCAGTACGAATGGGACTTAGTTCCAAAACATGAATTTCATTGTACGTACATTTGTTATTTTACTAAAACTCTTATTCGGTTGTAATGTTTTCTCATATTTAGTTGTGTATATATTCAGTTATTTTGAGAAAGGTCAATCATGTTGGACTTAGAATAAACATAGGGTTTATTCATTAAGTTCCGTTACCATTTATGAGTTTGTATTAAGGGATATAATGTATTGTAATACAGGGAAGAAACTACTCATTCTTAGAGGACCTATTGCCTTGATTCATCTGTTTATTCCTTAAATTTGAGATTGGTTGATTTTGGTTAACTAGAAAATAAATGTGGACCAAGTGGGAGAATGTTATTTTAATTTTATTTATTATTATTTATTTGATTTTTAAATGATATAAAATAAATTTAAGTAGTCCAATATACACGTATTTTCTAAGGGGTGTCAACCAAAGGGGTATTTAAAACTGTTATAACGTTTAAAAAAAAAAGCATCTTTTCAGATACGGTAACATACACCTTAATGGTGGGTGTTTATAAATATCATGTAAAAATCAAGAGGGTCCCCAAGCCTTACGGTTATTTAGAAATACATCATCTCTCTAAATTGTAAAAGGTTTAGAAGATTCTCTTTCTTTCATAAAGCTTCTTTAGGAATTCTTTTAGAGAAATTCTCCATTCATTCTTCTGATTATCAATAGCTGAAGGTTATATTTCCTTTCCTTTACATTTCCACATTCAGAGGATTTTTTATGCAGTTTGGATTCATGCATATATGAAAATTATAATTCTGCCTATGAAAATTTCCAAAATCTTTTTATAGTTAAGTATTATATGATCAAGCTTAGATGCTTACATGTGTACAAATTTATTTAAGGGGTCAGTTGGACTTATCATGTGAGAATTGCCCGCAAATTAATACAATGGATTCCTTGCCGATGTTGCCTCCAATATAAGATTTGCATATAGCTTCTGCATGTGAGTGTCCAAGTCCGCACCATTTCGAGTTATTGGCTCGCTCACCTCGGCAGCATTCATCGTTCAACTGTCCCTCGGAGACATGGTAACGTGCGCGTGCGTGCATGTGTTGAGGCCGTTGATACGCACATGTATTATTATTATTATTATTATTATTATTATTATTATTATTAATGACTAGTCAAATTAATTTTTTTAATCAAAACATATAAAAGTCAACTGGCATCAAAGTAAATCAAAATATCTAACACTTTCCGAATATATATATATATATATATATATATATATATGTATGTATGTATATCAATGAATAGCTCGATGACTCAACACAAATATATATAGTAATAGTAACTATATAATTATATAAATATAAGGTCACGAAGGATGTGTATCTACGGATGGAGTTATTAGGAGTTGAAAGACTAGCACTCAGAACTTCATTAATAAGAATTATACGCGAATGAGAAATTGAACCATACCTGACTAATTAAATTTGCCACGCAGACGGATAGCTTATCCAATCAAATTTTATGCAGCAAATTGATTTGGTAAACTAATTGCTGTTCCAAATAATAAAATAAATTTTAATTTTTCCTTGTCATTGCTCTAATGTAAAGTAGAAAACGATGGATTTTACCGATCAAATGATGGCCAAATATATTAGCGAAAATGAAGTTCCACAAATGCACAATGGCGATGAAATATATTGCAGAGGGTAGACTGCATGATCAACAAAAGATTTGCATTTATAGTTTAGCCATAATTTCACACCTAACTACACCATACAATGCAGAGTTTAAAATCTCCGCTTTTAAATTTAAAGACAAAAAAAAAATGACAGGTTTTTAGAGAAAGCAAAAAAAATGATAGTTCTTTTTTTTTAGGGTTTCAGTTTTAGTTTTATACATTGGAGGTGGAAGAAGATTCGTTTAATTTTTGATATCATGAATGATGTGTAACCAATTACAGTTTTTTATGTCATGTCATAAACACAAAAATTAAAGCATAGAATATATAATTCGTTTGAAAAGTTGGCATTTTAGTATTTTTAAAATTACATGGCCTAATAAGGTTAGCTAGGCACCATTTTGACACCAAAATTACGTAGGTGATTTGAGTCTAGTGAAAGATACATTCTCCTTTAGCACGGAACATTACTACAAACTGAGCCTTCCATGGAAAATTTTCATGATTGTTAAAAACCGTTGTGAAATTATCTGTTGTAATACCATCGAGACTTTTCACAATGGTTTTTAATCGTCGTGGAAAGCCTCTCAAGGTACCAACTAGGGTGGTCTAGCAAGAACCTACTACGACGGTTTTCTGTATAAACTATCATGGAATTAAAGCATTGACCAACGGTTTATATGAAATATATATATATATATATATATGTTGTGTAATATTGGTTGCTTTTCATCTTCCACGATGGTTTATACGAAAAACTATCATATAAGATGCTGTTTTTATGATAGTTTGTATAAAAAAACTGTCATGAAAAATTTATCTTAAAATTGGTCTTCGGCAAAAAAAAAAAAAAAAACCTAGAATTTCTAGTTTTCTATGAGATGGCTAGTCTCATGTGTTATTCATTAATACAAGGCCTTGATTGCAAAATAAGAATTTACATTGAAATACAAAATATATACAAAACCATTTACATTGAATTATAGCTAAGATACTAACTTACAAATTGTACCCACTCAACTCTAACATTATTTATATCCTCACCTATATAAAATTCCTTTTTTGATAGCCCTTCTATACAATTATTAATCATGTCCTACATGTAACGTAAAATAAAAACCATATTTTATGTTTCCTCCTTGCTCACACATTTTCCCTTGTTACGTTGAAAGGAATATAATGCATAGTCTTCATACTTTTCATTATATTCTTCACTATCGCTCTCCTGTAATATTTTTACCTAATCTAAACGAAATCCTCATCGAAAGCCAAACACATAAATTGAATAAACTAATAAAGCAAACATACTCAAAACAAAGCTAACATATTACAAAATCAACATATAACGAAACATATGTTAACATAACTAAAACTATATGAATACAATTAACAAAACAATAACAAATTAATACATCAAATTAATGGAATTAACAAAAATAATGAAAATAAAACTAATTAACATAAAAAAAACCTAAACCTAAACCTAAAGAACACTAAAATAACAAAAAACTAAAACTACCAAAACTAAGTTACAAAACTAATTGCTAGTGACGGTCATAGATGTTTTTAATCAAACATATGGTAGGCATCACAAATACTTAGATATCACATACACATACATTTTGAAAAATCACAAGATAAGAAGTCTCATCTTCCAACATTTTGAGCTCTACCATTTGACTACAAATAACCAAAACTTTTAAAATTAATTATATAAATTAATAGGCATCACAAAGACCAAATGGTACTAGAAACACTTGTCTCCAAAATAAACATCTTATTTATGGACTATATACTTAGTAAATACATATTTATCGAGTAAGTTTAGCCAATATACCAAACACCAAAAGAAAAATAGCCTACATACTACAATTTGTAATTTGATCAAAAGGATATATGTTAAATACGTTAGGTTAATGAAAATATTAGGGTTTATATTCTTATATTGCTTACTTTAATATGAACTCTTTTAAGTGGTCATGAGAGCTTGGGTCGTCTGGTGGCAGAGTCGACGAAGTCAGAGGCTAAGAGAATAGATAGCTGGGTTCAAAGTCAAGGCAGGGTCAAGGTGTGATGACAGTTATGGTCAACAGTGGTGGGGGCATGGTGGGACTTGACGATAGTGACAGCATAGAGTCATGAGCATTGAGACAGGTAGTGGTGGGGTTGTAGGGACAAAGTTAGAGAGCAGGCGAAAGTTTGATAATTTAGATAGATGAGGGAATTCGAATTAACAGGGAAAATATGCTATGCGTAGGCTTTAATTTGGGTGGAGGGCTAAAACTACACCGTTTTAGCCCCTTTACCTGAGGTTTTCTAAAAAACTATCACGTAAGTTTAGTCTGAAACTTGGTTTTTTTTTTTTATTTAGCTTACATGACAGTTTTCCCACTGTCTGGGAAAGCCATCCTGTAAAATTGGTCTACAAAGGCCAATTTTCAGCCCTTTTTTTCTCCTCTAGCCAAGGGGCTAACTCATATGTTATGCATTCAATGACCCAAAATCTACAGTCGACAAGTATTTTATCACAAATTTAACTACATGAAGATATATAATGAGTGAAAAAGGGTACATCCCTTAGCTTAAAATTAGAGTAAGAAAACAAACAAATTATCAAAAACATAAATTAATTGAAATCAAATGGCGTAAATTAGTTTACAACTGCTCATTATTTCCTCTTCTTTTTTCTGATTCTTCAAACATGTCCATTCAGAATCTTTGCAAATCAAGTGGGAAATATCATTGACAAAATTATCAATCTCTTCAACTGATAGCAAATCTTTTGTAAATGAGGGGATGTCCATACAATCCTCAGCAACTTCTTCACCGTCAATGACTACTCTTGGCTTCATCGGGATGACTAGGATAACTCCAAATTTTCAGGATCTGTTGTATAAAAAGCTTGGATTGCTTGCAATGCCATGATGAAGGGATCATTTTGTATCCCGCATATCCATTTTGAAAGTCCTAAATCAAAATATACAATTCAATTACAAACAATTTCACAAATTAATTAATTTACCATATAAATCATATCACAAATCCACAAATTTCACGAATTAATCATACCCATCAATTTCAATATAGCTAATCATACCCATCATATTCAAATAACAAATAATATCTATATATCTAAAATTTTCACAAATTCATCATGCTTATAAAATAACCATGCTAAAAAATCAACAAATTAATCATACCGATCATATTCATATAACTAAGCATATCCATAAATCCATAAACATTGATTAATCAAATTAATTGATCCATATATTAATCATATCCAACATATCTAAATAACTAATCATAACCATAAATTTACAAACTAAAAAACTAATCAACAATATCAAAAACTTTAACAATCTAATTAAACACTTACAAGGGAGGAGACTAAGAAGGATGGAGGTGGAGAGGGATAGTGATTGCAGTTTTGGGATGTCCAAGTTTTGTTTTTGAGAGCATTGTTTGTAATTTGTATCTGATTATCGAGCTTGAATGGGTTTCAAAGCACATTTTATGACGGTTTTTAGGCAAAAGTATTGTGAAAGTTACAATCTTACACGACGGATTTCAACGAGCTAAAAATGGGTTTTAAAAGCACCTTTTACAATAGTTTTTAGTAGAAACTATCGTAAAAGATATAATCTTACATGACGGTTTTTGCTGAAAACCATCCTGTAAGAATAAACCTACCGTGATAATTTTTAGAAGAAACCGTCGTGAAAAGCTCTGCAACCTGCCATAGCGGTTTTTGTCTCTTTAGATGTACTCCTTGTGTTTTTTCTCTTACCACAACGGTTTTTAAAAAAAAGTCGTTAAATGAGTGTAGTATAATCTCAAATTTCTAGTAGTGGAAGTTAATTTTTCTTTTGTAGGCTCAACTCATTTAGTTTCCAAATACAAAAATAAACATAAGAATTTAAAATTAAAAATTTAATTCTCTTTCCTGAGGTTGAATGACTCAATGGCCCTTTAGCTAACAATCCAATCATTTTATGAGCTAAAACAACCTTGAATTAAATTTTTAGTTGCAATGGTAGTTCATGTGTGATCAAATTTCCAAGTGTAATTATATAATTATTACCGCCCTCTCTCTCCAATCATTTGGACCCCTTTCATGACTTAGACACGACGACCCCCCAGCCCTCCCCAGTGGCATCTCAGCCTTCTCCCTCTAGCTTTGATTGGCTTCTTTTCTCCTTTTTTTTTATTTTTTTTTTATTTTTGGAGTAAGGGCATCGAAGCATTGCACAAGCGTAGGGTGTTCATAAGGAAATTAGAAAAGAAAGGAGGGCTTGGTTTTTTCCCACCAATTTCCCTATGAAAACCTTGCGGTTAGGCAAAGCTACAATGGTCTTGAAGATAGCTTTATTTTTCATGTTTTATTCAAGAATAGGTCACATTCGTGTTGGAATTAAAAATAAAAAATGCAGCGGAAGAGGTGGATCATTGACAAACAAAAATTTTTCAAAAACTTTATTCATCGGGATAGATATATAATTTTAATTAATAATAGAAAGCTTTAGGAATTTTACAAACCTTTTGAAGACTATCAAGGTATCCTAGCTTTCCTCTTTGACACCACGATCTTCCAATCCAAGCCTCCACACCAATGGAAAGACGAGTGGGCGTCAAACTGCAAGAATGAATTATCCTCACACTTTTCTGAATCTGCTATGTACTCAACACATGAGATAGCAG
>CAMOHE010025594.1:0-14930 GCA_946598075.1 Artocarpus hirsutus | reverse complement strand
TCAGTAGATGCAAATCAAACAATCCCACGAAATTACAAATTCAACCACATTCAACGTCAATCCATGCCGTAGTGCTAGTAATTATTTCTAATCAAATTAGCAGTAGAACAACAGAAAATCCCAAAGACTTGCTAGTGGACCCGAATATTAGTAACCTTTTTTAACTGGTAGTGCTCTACTCAATTTTTGAATTATTGATTTTTTTGTCCAAAATTTTTTAAAAAATTTTAGTTATACTCTTGTTTTACATGAAAAAATAAAATTGTGCCCCTACTATAAATTGGAATTTATCATTATGCTTCTATTTTTTTTAGAGAACTTATGATTTGTGTCTCCACTTGATAATCAAAGCACATGGCTAAATCTGCGTACTGTAAAAATTATCAGTATTTTTTTTATATAGTGCCCTAGTTGACAAAAATTCTGGTTCCGTTATGGAAGTTGATGTTGAAGAGCAATGTAGTTCTTTTAGCTTGAGATGTGAGAGTAGCGAGTGTTAACTATTTACATATTAAGGGTATCCTATCCATTGCCCAAAAAACAAAGTTCACAGTTAACAAGCATCTTGAAGTCAATTTGACCGGCAAAATGGATGTAGGTCTTATCAATTTATAGAGGTATTAATGTAAATAATTTCGATGACTATTGCATCCATCATCTTAGCAAATTTTCAGAGGTTTCAATGTAATATTCGTTTCTAGAAATTTATTTTACATGAGGGTTAAATTCCCATGATAGTCACATATGTTTAGGACCACAATGACTATGACGTGATAGCAATTGACAAGTGAATAACCTAGAAATCAATTGTCTTTACTGTCACCTAGAAATCGATTTTCTTTATTTACAATGAAGCTATAATTATACCTCTCAATAGGCTTGTAAAATGATTTAGGCTATTAATGCTAATAGAAGAAAGCACGGGCTAGGTTTACTTGTTGTTCTACTTTATAGTCTTAGAAGATTTTTCTTGAAGCATTGGACAGGTGAAGACACCGCTAATCTCTTTTCTTTCGTTTGGAAAAAAAAAAACACATATTTATAAAGACAAGAAGTTTATTTGAATATGCAATCAAATCTTGAAAATATAGCATCCCACTTTTTTTATACCACCCAAGACTTCGATGCATTTCGAGAAATTTTTACTGGAGCAGGCTAGATCAAAAACATATAAATAATGTAGGTTTTTAAAGAAGATAAATAATAAATAAATAGACAAAGTCCTCCTCGTGGTTGTTAGGCAAGTAATAAAGTACTAATAATCAAAAACATTCATACATATGTTTCCGGTCCCACATTATGTGTTTGGTTAAACTTAAAAAATCTTAAACACCTAAAAAAATGTCTTAAAGCCTTGCGTGCAAGACTGTCCTCCTTAGGTGTGTACTGCTATAATGTGTATGCCGGCTTGGCGCCTCAGTTTTAAAGCGTTCAAAATATGTTAAAGTACATATAATACATATGTACACATTTTTTTCTACCATCCTTAAATAATATATCATATATAATTGAAAAAGGATAAGTTGACATATGTTCAAAGTAGATTTGGTAATAAAAGGATAGCTAGTTTTTTTATGTTACATATGATATGAAATAAGTTTGTGAAATAAGTATTAGAACCCACACAAATATAGAAAAAGCCTTCAATTCGGGGGTCATACTGTAGTGTCTTGTAATATTTTTCGTTAAGACTTATACTAAAGCAAGTTAAATGTAATATTATGGTGCATTATATATTATTAAGTGTTATATTTAAATAAATTGTATTATTTAATGTGATTAGAGATCGCGCCAGGACAGATTTAATGCAAGATAGTCTTCTTACTAACCTACCTTATGAATAAAACCATCCTCATCTAGCTCCATCAACCCACATAAACTAGAGGAGGTCATGGGTTTGAGAAACTCGTGGTATTATGTTTATTTGACTAATTATTTTCATAATATAATTAATTAATTAATTAATTAACAAACCTGTATATAAGACTTTATATTTATGGGTTTGAGAAACTCATGGTATTGTATTTACTTGACTAATTATTTTCATAATATAATTAATTAATTAATTAACAACTATATATAAGACTTTATGTTAAAAAGGAAGAGAAGAATTCTATTTCTGAATTTTATAAATATTATGTTATATTATATTACACTTAAAATTATATATTACAATATAATAAATTTATAGAAATTATGTTATATTATATTATACTTAAAATTATATATATTACAACAGGTTATATAAAATATTAAATAGCTAATTATATAATTATACCTTACAGTTTATACTATTTTTTAATTTGTCTTTCTATTTTTTGAAAACTATAAAAGAATGCTTTGAATTTAAAAAAAAAACTTGGTTTAATTTCATCTTTAAATAGAAAAATTAGACAAAATAACATAATTATCTTTAAGTAGTTACGAAAAATATGTAATAGATTTAAAAACATAAAATTTCTAAAACAAAATATCAAATTTTAAAAAAATCTTAAATTTTATGGCTTTTTGAATGTTAATATATTTTTAAAAAAATTTTGCTCAAGAAGAAATATATAGTTTAGAAACAAATTTGATCTAAATAAGGGTATTTTTGCCTTTGTTTAGCATATCGGTGGGAACTATTAGTTCTAATCAATAAATAGTGTAAAATTTTTAACAATTATAATAAAAAATAAAAATTTACTACAATATAAAATTCTTACTTATTACAATTTTTAAACCAATATTCAATTCCAACTACTCTCTCAAACACCTTATTTTTATTTTTTTAGTCTAAAAAGCTTGTGAGGGATAAAATTGAAATAATTTTTAAATTCAAATATACCTTTATAGTTTTTTAAAATAAAAAATAAATTAAATAATAATTAAAATTAAAAAATATAATTATAATATTAGCCTCATGCAGCAGGAAAAGGAAGAGCAGAGTCGGATTTTTTTTTCTCACCCTTTTTAGGTACGTCGTTGCAAATAAATAGATACGCAGTTAAAATTACAATGTAATAAAGAAAAATGTTACAAGCCGGAAGACGTGTGCTCGTGGGTGAAAGTGCGTGATGGTGTCGTCGTGGCTCGGCATTATCTTTTGGGGTCCGCGCTTCCCACAGATAACCCACTTTTGTCCACTCCTCATTCTTATTCGTCTCCTTTCTCTCTCTCTCTTTCTTTCTTCCTTCATTCTCAGTCTCTCTCTGATCTCTGCTTTCCATAGCATATATTCTTTGCTTTATAATTTCGCGTTTGTGGGTTCCGTTTTCCTAAAGCCTCACAAGCAAAGATGCTGAATTCGAATTCCCCCATTTGATTTAAAGCTCTCTCCTTTCTCTCCCTTTCTCTCTCTCTCTCTCTCTCTCTTTCCCCTCTCTCTGCCATGAAAAATTCTGAAGCTTGATAGGAACAAAGTAGTCTTCTTTATTCTGCTTTGCCCTTTAGTATTTTTCTTTTTCTTCTTCGTATTTTTCTTTTTCTTCTTCTCACCTGCGCTTGGAAAAAAAAAAATGCAAGCTTCGGTTCTGGATAGTATAATTAATAGGCTTCTTGAAGTTAGGACCAGTCCTGGAAAATTAGTTCAGCTTTCAGAGGGAGAAATAGGACAGCTTTGTTATGTTTCTAGAGATATTTTCTTGAGGCAGCCTAATCTCTTGGAGCTTGAAGCACCAGTCAAGATTTGTGGTAACTTTTATCTGAACCCCATGTACTTTTTTCTCTTATTTTACTTGAATTTTATTGGTTTTTTTTAAACAGTTTTTAATTGGACTTGTAAAATTCTGTTCTGGGTATGCTTTAATTTGTGTGTTTACATTAGTTTAAAGGCGATTAGTGTTTTTGCTTGTTATTAGTAATATTCACTTGTTCACAGTAGTTAGTATAAGTTTTTCTTAGCTTCAACTTGTGTTCTGTTTCTGGCTGTGGATTCATTGTTCATGTTTTAATTTGTTAATTCAGTTTCCTAACGAACTATGGTCCCTACATTTGTCACTTTTTCAAATATAATGAGTACTGAACTGTGGTCACTAAATTTGTCACTTTTTGAAATATAATGAGTTGGTAATTTGAACGAAGCAAGTGTACTCTAGTTTCTTTTATATTCCATTTTTAGTCTTTTTTAACTACCCTCGAAAAATCTGACTAGTACCCAAATTTCTATTAGTAAAAACCACTGATACAGCCCAATTTCAGCCATTACATGATGGCAAGAAACATTCTGAGTCGTAAAACTTTTAGCTAAAACTGACCTTTTTTTTTTTTTTTCTCAATGGTGGTGATTGTTTCTTTCCGTCTTTTAGTGTCTAAAATTTAGGCTGCATAATATCTCAAATTTTTGGAATGTATGGTTGTTTTCGCATGGACCATCACCAAAATTCTACCCAGAATGAACTATACAATTGTTGAAACTGAATCAAGCATAACCTTGTTAGAGATAAAATTGTATTAAAAAACATTTTATTTGAATTTTGGAATTATGGAGTGATTCAATTTAACCCTTTTGCCCG
The DNA here is from genome assembly GCA_946598075.1 of Artocarpus hirsutus. Classification (NCBI taxonomy): domain Eukaryota; kingdom Viridiplantae; phylum Streptophyta; class Magnoliopsida; order Rosales; family Moraceae; genus Artocarpus; species Artocarpus hirsutus. Next base: position 10,437 of record CAMOHE010025594.1, on the reverse strand, counting down.
TCCCCATTCTGGCGCTTCTGAATTGATGGATGGAACATCAGAACATGTTTTCTGGTGTTCCTTTGAAATGCTCATTATTCGTCTTAATACAAATGTGTACACAACAATCTGTCCATATTGCTGATAAGGTCTGAATGTTTGTGTACTTGTATGCTTTACATACTCATGTCCGACTCTCCGAGTGAATCTACAAGGAAGAGAGAATATGCCATAAGATCAGTTCGTATTTTGATGTTACTTGCATCTTAAGATACCACACAATCATGTTCATAGCAACCCTTTTACTCTGGCTTTTAATGTGACCTTATGTAGACCATATCTCCTCTAAAAGGTGTTCATCGTTTATCTTTTCTTTCAAAAGTAAGACAGCTTCACACAATATCAATTGGCTTTTATTTTATTTTATTTTCCTCTCTTCAAGAGTTTCAAGCCTTGAATTTTATTTTCTTTAGTGTTCATTCTTACCCTATCAAGACAATAATTTTTCTAGATATGCTTCATGTCATCTAGGTGATATTCATGGTCAATATTCTGATCTTCTAAGGCTTTTTGAATATGGTGGATTCCCACCCCATTCGAACTACTTGTTCTTGGGGGATTACGTAGATCGCGGAAAGCAAAGCCTCGAAACAATATGCCTTCTCCTTGCATACAAAATAAAATACCCTGAAAACTTTTTCCTCCTAAGAGGCAACCATGAATGTGCTTCCATAAATCGCATATATGGTTTTTATGACGAGTGTAAACGAAGATTTAATATCAAGATTTGGAGAATATTTACAGACTGCTTCAACTGCCTTCCTGTGGCTGCTCGAATTGACGAAAAGATACTATGTATGCATGGAGGACTTTCTCCTGATTTGAACCACTTGAATCAAATAAGACTTATTCCACGACCAATCGATGTCCCAGAACAAGGCTTGCTCTGCGATCTCCTCTGGTCTGATCCTAGTAAAGACATTCAAGGTTGGGGACCAAATGATAGGGGAGTGTCTTTTACATTCGGCGCTGACAGAGTATCTGACTCACTTCGAAAACTCGACCTTGATTTAATTTGCCGAGCTCACCAGGTTAAAATCTTGTAACACAAAAATCTCTTAGCCTTGAAACAGCCCAAGTGGTCTCTACTGAATAAATCATGTCATATTATTTTGCAGGTTGTGGAAGATGGATATGAGTTCTTTGCTAGTAGAAGACTTGTAACCATATTTTCGGCACCTAATTATTGTGGAGAGTTTGACAATGCCAGTGCGATGATGAGTGTTGATGAGACCTTAATGTGTTCCTTCCAGATCTTAAAGCCTGCTCGGAAGCCAAAGTTTGGCTTTGGAGGTTCATCTGCTAAGTCAATTCCTCCTAACAGAATCAAGGTACAGACACTTTTTCACAAGTATTTAAGCTTTTATCTTTGTGCTTATTTCTAAAGACATTTCTTTTCGTTCTTTCTTTTTTTCTTTACAGTCATTTCTGTTTTAGATAAGTGTTACAAATTAGAAACTCCCATCAGCCACCACCAGCCAAGGACAACACCTAAAGGAATTTCCACTAAGAGATTCAAGAGGCTGCAAATTTTCTTCTACTTCTTCTTTTTTATTTATCTATTTTTTTTTTTTGTGGGCCTCTACTGGTTGTGGGGTCTTGCTTTACCATGTAGAGAACCTCTTGCAAGGCTCTTTTACTTTTTATGTAAGTATCAAAATGCCATTTTAATTGAGGCTAAGTTGTCTGTCTGTAATCTTATATAATAGAAAATTTTATTGAGGCCTCCCAAAATCTTTTAATTTTTGCCTTGACTCTCAATTGCTTTAGAACTATTGTTAAAGCTCATTTATGCTGTCTAGGGGTCTACAGCTAATTGAGATACTTTTATAAGACATCTTAATATAAGATACCATTTTTAAAAATACTACTTTAATATAAGGTGGCCAGACATTTGTGCTGTCTGGGTTGATCCAATACCACAATTAAAGCACCCCAGAATTGTATTATGATTGTTGTATACTTTGGAATAAGAGAGCCTCATGTTGGAAACCAACAGAATACTGCCGTGTAAGATGGGCCAAGCTGGCCCGGTGGCGGAGCCAACCGTCAATCCCAGTGTGGGGCGTAGTGATATATTCGTTTTTTTTTTTTTTTAAAAAAAAAAATAAAGCAAATGACATAAAAAGTGTGTTTAGGAGTATATTTAAAATTACGAGGTAGGAATCAAAATATTGTAACATGTGACAACTTTACATTTTAGCAATTGAAACTAAGTTCCAAACATACTTAAAAAAAATATACAAAAAATTGTAGTATAATGTTTTTTTTTTAAGAACTACCAAATATATATATAAAAATGTTTACAATATGCAAAAAAAACCCTTACTAATAGGTTTTTGTCTTGACACATCATAACTCTAAAAAAAATTGTCTGTTTTACTTTTTTTTTTTATTTAAATATGAATTTGATCATATTGACAAGGATGCCCTACCGTAGAAAAGCTTTTTTTTTTTTTTTTTTTCATACTTACACTTTGACGTTATAAAAATCATACCTTATATCTTTAAAGTTTTTCTTAACATTTTACTATTTTGATGTTTCAAATTATGTTCAATTTTTATTTTCATTCTCACCAATTTTGACCATAAGAAATATCTTAATAAAAAAGAATAAGAAAAAAAAACTATAAAATATGAGGGTATTTAGGTCATTGTACAGTTAAAATCAACTTTTGACCAGAAAGGGTAAGTATTTAACATGAATTTGACATGTAAAGGTATAAATGTGATATAGTTTCAAACATAAAGTATATATGAAGATGATTAAAAAACCCTTAATATTTTCCCATACATGTAAAGTATAAATATATTACAATAGCTCATGAGTAAAAGGATTAAAGTTGTTTATAGAACAAATATAGAAGGAAAATTGCCAAAGAAAAATAGTAAAGTTCAATGGGGGCATATATGAAAAATATTAGATTTTAGCGGGGACAAACTTGAAAAGCTAAAATTTATAAAGGATCAAATTTTAGTTTTGAAAAATTTAGTGGGGGTGGCTACCTCCACTCGGCCATGAATAGCTCCACCACTGCAACTAGCCCATTGGCAAGTCAATTCAAGAAAATACTATTTTTGTACATTGTTTTTCAATCTTATTAGTATAAACACATAAATGATCATAAGTATTTTGGATTACGGTAAAGAAAACAAGTGTCATCTAGAGGTTTTTGAGTCTTTTTGAATAAGAGAAATGATATTAATTACAAGAAAAAAAATAAGTAGGAGATCGGAATATTGATGATAAAGAAGTGGCATGTCACCTAATTTACTACTCCGCATTCCGCATTGGCTCATTGGCCCAACCATCTACAAATGCTTGCCGAGACTGGCCCATATACATAGGATGCCGATGTTAGTATAGCCCACTGGGTGAGCCCGACTTAGACATGGTGGCCCACTAGGAGGATTCTCGTTTTATTTTTTTTTTTAACATGAAATTCCTGTTTGATTAAATAGACTGGATAATTTTATAGCATATTTTACGAATAGCAAACTTACCTAGTAACTATTTTGCATTTTATGCTATAGAATTATATAGTAATAATTATAATGATTTTACATTTTACTATTTGTAAAATATCCCAAATTTTTTTGCTATTTTTTAACATCACTAGTAAATCATGCTGTATTCTACCTTAGCGTTTTTTTTTTCTTTAGCTGAATTTTCAGATTTAATATTTTGAAAGAGCATAATACTGTTAGGTTATATATTTTAAGAAGTATTCTTCATGTCTCTTAAAATTAGGGTTTTTTAATTTCATATTAAAAAAAACTAGGGGTTTTAAAGGATTAACTTCCACTTCTTTTTTTTCCTCGTCATCTTCAACAAACCCACATGCTCATTTGGGAGATAAGAGTTATTGCAAACGTACTCTTAGACTAGATAACGGAGAACACCTAAAGTTTCACAGTAGGCTCTAGAGGTTTCCAGTTTACTACCTATGGTATTCCGATATAATACTTTCAAGAGTAATTTGTGTTTTGTAATTTTTAAATGTACTGTTCGAAAAGTACTTCATATTTAGTTAAAGCCCATGATGCCTATCTTTGGTACAAGCTCCGCCACCGATACGAGTATTACCTTATCCCATCAAACGTTAACTAAATTAATTTTCTTCGCACCTGGCTACTATATATATAAACTCACGAACCCAAATTCCTTTCTTCTTTCTTCTGGACATATATATTAAGGGTGTGTTTACCGAACCGTAATGAAATATAAAGAAAAATGTAATATGATTGAAAGGAGAGTAAAGTATGAGTAGTGAGTATTATTTATTTTCTTTTTAGTGTTTATTTGCTTCTTTAACGAGACAATAGGAAAAAAATTTATTCTTTTTTTAATGTTTATTTACTTAGGAATAGGGATCTTATTTAATATAATTACTAAATTATTTTTTTTACGTGACTAATAGCTATTAAACAATAACATTTGAATTTAGATATCTAAATAAGTATGATATTCATTCCCTTTAACAAGAAACAATATTACAAGGTATGCGAAGATTGGTATTTTTTTTTATATCCTATATTATATGGGCTCACAAAACTCTCATTACTGATGTTGTGAGTAAACACATTATTTAAAGGAAAAAAGAAATCATTCCTTATTTTTACTCTCCTTGCTGAAACATGCCCTAATTTTCAGGGTAGGACTTCGACCATCCAATCGGATCCCACCACGTAGCAACATCGAGTGCTCGTAAGCAATGTCAACACCCAATTCGCTTCAAACCAACACTCTTAAAATAGTTCTGTCAAACTTGTATTCATAACACTTGCGCCTAAATCAAACGGAGCGTCGACTTCGCTTGTGAGCATTCAAAATTCTTCCACGTGCTAAGGATCTAATTGGAGGGACGAAGTTCCCCCCGCATATACTATTCCTTATCACACATTCATATTCACATCCTTCTAGAAAAGATAGTGTTAAGGAAGACTTCGTGGACCACTTGTTATCTGCTAGTCTTGACTATCAAACTTGTGCCGAAGGATGCTCTTCCATGGTTGGTTTGGGGACACCTTTTTGACTTGTGCAGATTAATTTAACTTGCCCCCAAACTAGACTTCTCCTCCACCCTTTTTTAGCCTGCTTGACAATTACTAAGTGCTGCAAAGTAAACAATGTCTGCTCGTCCAAAATATCAACCTACACAGTGTGGTCCTCTCTATACTATTCACCCAAATAAAGACACCGGCTAAAAGTTGTTCTAAAAGCTTGGTTTTTGGGTCCAAAAGATACCACGCCTAACGATAAGCTGTTAATAGCTTGGCTTTCAAAACTTTGTGTGACAAACTCGATATTCTCACGTTTAACCTTCAAGTGGAAATGGACCCAAAAAATAAAGTTTGAATAAAAATCCAAAAAGTTTCATATTGAAATAGTAGCCACTTCTTGAAGGATGGAATTGGAATATAAATGGTGCCAATCTTATCTTAATTAATTCTCCATCGTTTTCTTTCTTTTACGACTTTCAAGCGATTTTGTTACGTCTTCTTATTTATTGTTAGAGTTGCGATTTTGTTACGTCTTCTTATTTATTGTTAGAGTTGGCTTGTGATTTGTAATTTTCCTTATTTTTATTATTTGCCACATAATCTCTTCTTTTTGGCGATAAGAAGAGTTCCCCTTTTTTTTTGCCCACAAGATTAGAGGAAGAAGTCATTATATTTTAGCTAGAATATGGATAAAAGGATAGAATTTTTTTTAGGAGAATATGTTTTTTAATATAATGAGAGATTGTGTTTAAGATTCCTGGATTTTCATGGACTTTGTTTACATGTTTACGGTAGTAGTTTGATCGGGTGGAATTGCACGTTTGACTTGAACTAATGTGGATCAAGGAAAGTGCTAGCTTAGTAGCTTGGTATATTTACAAGAGTAAATATTAAATTAATTTTTAAACTCTTTAAATTATAAAAACTAGTTTAACCTCATTTTAATAATTATTTGAAAATTTTAACAAATTAAAATACCAGAGGGCCTGTAAGGCGGGCGGCTATGCGGGCGAGGTTGGAGTCCCCGCTAGATTTTGGTGGGTGAGTCGCGCGCGCCATGGTGTGGGCTTAGCAGAGGTTGGTTGTTATTAGATTCGCATCATGCCGACTGTGCGCTGAGTGCTGAGAAAAACCTGTCCAAGCTTCTTTTTTTTTTTAATTTATTTTTGAAAAGTCACTTCATGCCATTCTTTGGTGGGTACCGCTGATTGCTTGTGTTTAGTTGATGATAAAATTAAGGGCTAAAATTAAAATATATTTAAAGGTACGGCTACAATTTTGGGGGTGTTTTAGTCATTTTATATTAAATACTGACAAAGATACCAGTATAAAAAGTGTAAAAAAAGGTCCGAGGAGTTTTATGGAAATTCCACTAATGACTCACTGATGATCCTTACACTCACCCTTAATCATCACTGTAAACAAAAAGAAAAAAAAAATCAGTGCAGAAAAAAAAAAGAAAAGAAGAAAGAAGGAGGAAAGAAAGCAAAAAAAAAAAAAAATATATATATATATATATATATTATATATGGTGCTATTTCCATCCGCCCGGGTGGATTTTACACCCGTTCTATCTCAGCCGTTGAGATGGAAATAGACGTACACGATTAGCAAGAAATCAAGAAAAAAAAAAAAAAAGCCATGTGAGAGACTGCCTTTACATTGTGAGTTTCTGTTCAGAGTGAGAGAAGAGAGAGAAAAAGAGAGTGATTACTGGATTAATTAGCAATGAAGTGCAAGTTTTATTTTTCTTTGAGCATTGACAAACGCTTTAAGTGGAAGGCACTATGCTCACACCTGCTGCACAATTTTTTTGCAGCATTGTAATTCATAATACAAAGCAACATACAAAGAACACAAGATCCACTTATTTCACCCAGGAGAAAAAAAAAAAAAAACATAAGATCCACTAACAAACCTCCCTCTGCACGCGCGCATTATAGGCAGTTCTTTAAAGACATTTTTCCTCTTAATAATTGTCGTTTTTAATTGATAAATGAAGCATAAATGTTACTAAAGTGAATGTTTCGTTCTAAGAACAAATACATATACATTTTGTTTAAAGAAAAATAAGACATTTGATTACTAAAAATTCTAAATAAGACACGTTCCTCAGAAAAAAAATTAATTTTTTTTTTATTTTATTTTTGTAGCTAATGCTAAGAATTCGTGAAAGAAAAAAAAAATGTTGCAAAATTTGTTGCAAAATATCACACTATAAAAAAAAAAAAAAAAAAGAAGATGCAGCAAAGTTACGTCGTTGGCACCAAAATTATTACTTCTGCCACTGCAATGTTACTTCGTCGTTTTCTCATAATTACCGTGCGAATAAATGATCCAATCAGCCTAAAAGTCATTGCATATTTTACCATTTTCACCGGTGAATTCCTCCCATCCACAACTGCTAATCTTTGCCTGGCCCATTATACTTTATTATTCCCAATAATGATGCAACTAAACCAAATTAAGGATAAAAAAAAGCCTGAACCTCGCTAAGAAAGTGACAACTAAAGGGCAAAAAACATCCGGGTGTAGCATAATAGAATCTATATATATATATATATATATATATATGTATATATATATATAGGCCCGGGCAATTTTATCTCCCACACACGTACCTCACTAATAAAATGACAACTAAAGGGGAAAAAAACATCCGGGTGTAGCATAATAGAATCTATATATATATATATAAATATATATATAATAGGCCCGGGCAATTTTATCCCCCGCACACGTGGCATATAATAGGTGTAGCTTAACTTCATTCTTTATGCCTAGGTGGTACACGTTGCACTATTAGTGTTCTATTTAGTAATTGTGATTGTTGGGCCACCAGCTATAGGCCATGTGTCACGATGTGACCTTTCAAATCCTTCTTGGCTAATTTACTTTCTGCCGTAACTATAAATATTAGAAAACATTAATATATATATATATACACACACACATAAAACTTTTTGTGTTTTATATGTATTATTATTATAATATTGTTTTCAAAAGAGTTTAAAATGTTAATTTATCTTGTATTACATCCCGTGTGATACTTAATATTTCCTTCAAAATTACATATTTTAAAATTATTTAATATACAGCAAAAATATTCCTATGGCGTTATACATATCGTTGGCTGTAAATTTGTTCATCCAGCGACGCTAGTTTAACAGTGATTTTATTCCTACCTCTTAGCTGAATTTTATACATCATAAAATAACTAGGTGTGCTATTGCTCAGTAAGTCCAAATATAGTCTACAAATAAATTCTATTAGTATGCATGATTCATTTATGCTTATTTATAAACTTTAATTATTCACTTTTCATTCTTAACTTTAACTAAAGCCTAAGTAGTCGTATCAAATGCGTACACACGTCATCGTAGCATTGAGACTGTAACATAACTTAGAACTCCTCTTACGTTGGAAGATTGATACGATACTTTTTTATCATATTTGATGAATCATTTACCAGTTTTATTGAATTATGGTGACATACCATTCATGATGCTTGATAATTTTAAAACTAGTGCATTATAAATGCAGTTAGTTAAAGTGTAATAAATAGCATTTTCGTAAACCTTTTTGTTCACGCTATAGATAGGGCTCGGAACTTACTTGGAATTTGCTTCGCACTTTTCCAACTTCTCGATTCCCTCATTATCCGTCTAAGTGTCATGCTTAGACAATTTTATCATTATCAACTAACTTGTTTATTACCAACTACTTGTCGATAACATAGCTTAGACACCTAAATGTTTAATCTAACCATGGGTCAGTTTTTCAATAGAAACCTGAGCATTTTGGAATGTATTTCCTCATATCTTGCATTGCCTTCTCATTACTAACGGATTATGGAAAAATTCCCACTAAGAGGTGTTTTCCTATTTTGGACATTTTTATGGTCCGTTTGAGTCGTTTTGCAAAAAATTTATGTTTTTGCCCTCGATGGGCCTTAGAAAAATTTTCGACCCTATTTTTATTAAATTGCTGCAAAACATTACTTATTGAGTATGGGGCAAGAAAAACGAAGTATCGACTTTCTTTTTGTGGTAAAATCCATTTAACAAAACTTTGCTATTTTAACCTGAATTATGAAATTTTTAATGATTTTGCTCCCGAAATAAAAAAAATCATTTTATACTGTTGGCCTTGCTTTTCACAAAGATTATTATTCTCTAAAGTTTCTAAGTAAAATTACTTATTTTTTAAAAATGTTTTTCTTTTTAACACATTTTTTTGGAATATATTTTTTTATGATTAAAACTTTCAAAATTCAAAACTCATAAACCGTGTGGAATTTTCACAAGCTGTCCATAATTCTTAATAGTTTTGATGAGTTCTACAACTTTTATGTTTTAACTTTTTTAAAATTTCAACTGCACAATAGAATTTTCTATTATTTTTCAATTCTGTCAAATTTTTACAAGTCTTCGCAATTTAGTCATTTCAAAATTTCACAAAACTTTGTTCACATAAGTTGTAAATCTTAGTATTTTGAACAAGTTTTAAATCTTACTCAGAAAATAAATCATGTTTGAACATGTCAAAATTTTATTTTCTTGAAAATCATCTGAATTTTGCATTATGCACTTTTTTTAACCAAACTTGATTTTCAAGCACGCAAACCCTAGTTGCTACTCACTCTACATCATTATTAAGCACAAAATAAATGACATAAATATGCCATAATGTCCTTTTAACATGCCATAGTCCATATGTAGTACAAAACATACTCAAAGTTTCATAAAAAACAAAAACAAACATTCGAGGCAAGGCTTAAGGTTTTTACCAAAGGGTTTTGTGAGCTTGTAACGCCCCTAAGTGGGGGTTAACAGTTTTTATTAAATAAAATAAAGATTAGAAAATAAATACAATTCGTCAAAGTAATTTGCCCGGGACTTAAATAAAAACTCTTAAATTAAAATAAAGACATAAACAAATAAATAAACCACAGTTTAATGTAGCACCTTAGATTTTAATAATATACAACTGTCATCATCATCATTTCAACCCTCAACAAATCTTAATACAGTCACAGAAAATAACAATCGATGCTTACATTATCATGAAGATCATTCGTTGCATTCAAAGTAATCCCAACGTAATATAGCTACATAGCTTCTCCAACTATTTTTCTTGTAGCCACCTCACACTTAGTGAATCCTGAAAAGATGAATATAACAGGGATGAGCGACAACATGCTCAGTAGGGAAAACCATTATTCACCTTAAGGTTTTATTCTTACCACATTAAACCTGCATGGTTAGTTAGTTTTCATCATATACCAGATTATGAGATTTATTATGATCATATTCCGTGGATACCATAGTCATTCATTACCAAGTTTCATACATATACATATATACAATATTTACATTCATCATTATTCCTATG
>CAMOHE010025592.1:0-15748 GCA_946598075.1 Artocarpus hirsutus | reverse complement strand
ACTTGCAGTAAAATGAGGGATAGAAGTTAAGAATCAGTCCAACAAGTTTTACTAAATTCCTCCCTCCTTCAGTTAGTGATAAGAATTATCATCATCTGAAGAGTTAGGACAGTTATTCTATGAGGTTTTCATCGCAAGAAGGTGAATTTATTCCTGATATCAAGATGATTCCTAAAATAAGGTCAATCACTAGCAAACTCATAAGAAATATAAAATAAAACAAATTATGGAACAAAAATGCACCTTCATAAATGGCCGATCACGACTAGGGAAGGAGTCGATATAACTCTCCTTCAAAAGTAAAGATACCTGAACATTGAAGAAAATCAGAATCAGAATAAATTCTTTAATATAAAATGCGATTCGTCATGAGAATGTGCAGGCTCTATGGTAACATACAGTGTTCAACAGCACACAGGACAGGAAATTCTAATTTTTATTTATACGAACAGAGCAAAATGATCCGTTGGTGACACTAAAGTATCATGTTCAGCATAACGTCCCTTTTGTCGTAAACACACAATTTAGTTCATTTATGCCAATTATATGCTAACATATATACGAATTTGAAGATATCATAATTGATCCCAAAGCTGCAACATCATGTATCTTAAGCATTATAGAATTCTGAGATATCATTTTGCAGACACGGATGGCATACCAACCTTATCATCATTGGACTGTACATTTGTAATAGTGTGAGAACGGAGGTTAGAGCCAAGTGAATCCAAGTAAGCCCTTAACACTGATAGAAACCCTTTGGCAGCTTCAACCTACAAGGAATGAAGATTGGATTTTATCACTTGCCGGCTTTCAAGGAAATAATCAGCAAGAAAAGTTATTAGAGCCAGACCATAATTCTCCCTAGTTACTAGAAAGTTTTTTTGTTTTCCCCTATTATTTATCTATTTATTGCTAAAAGAGTTACTAGTAAGGTTGAACAAATACTAGTTAAAAACTGGATCCAACACTACGCTTCCTCAATCAGGCGAGCTTTTTCCTATCAAGGGGAAATGACCGGTCCACCCTTTAGAGAACTACATGACAATAAAAGCAATAATTTACGTGGATGAATCAAAAGTCTCACCTGCACATCCGTGCACTCGTACATTGGCCTTTTCTTTGCTAAATAACTTTCTCCAACAAGCATTGCATAGTAAGGACTTAAGGTTGATAATAATTCCTTTTGTTTTGGCAGTTGAGGTATCGTAGGTGATTTCACCTATAGCATCATGCAAAAGAATACTGATCAGCTAACAAGCCTTAAGTAAGCATTACTCACGAACATGGATAATTACTATAATACCTTACCTGGTTCTTATTAGCATCTACCAGAATGACATTGGATAACTTTGATTGAACTTCATTGGTTTTATTCTTTACACCAACCTACACAAAGGAGTTACGTTCAGTACCCCAAGAGATAAGACAACAGTAGTAATAAGAAAACAGTAGTAAGCCAACATTTAAAAACTCACAATGTAAGGTACAGGTGCATCCAAAAAGTCCAGCATGTCGTTCGGCAAAACCTGAAGGTTCACAAACACGGCTAAGCTCAAATAAAACCTGTCGCTACAACAGCAACTGCCCTACAAACAAATCTCAAATAGAATAGAGTTTACCGGCATTAGCAGGCTTTGCCACTGGTATGGACGAATCAAAGGTATAATGGACAATACTACAGCCGATAAGATACCCTGTATGCACAATAATATTAGAAGTTTTTTGTTTTTTCCATTAAGGTACTGAAATCATCAAGACCATGCAACTGAAAGGATCAAAACTAATTGCAAAGATTTTTAGCAAAAACTGAAAAGGAAAAAAAAATGAGAATATGACCTAAGCATCTCCAGATACATGTTACATGTCACCCTTGCTTATCCCCATGTCTCACATGTCCCAAATCATCATCAACATCAATGGATGTAATTAATTGATAAAATCAATATATGACTACATATGTCAAGGAAGTAAGTACCAGATTTTAAAGTCATAATCATATTCTAACCAAGCTTAAGCTGTGTTTAAGTACTCTCAACCTAGAAATTCTGACATATTAACTTCTTTTTTTAATGTCTGGCTGCACGTTATGGAGAATTTTTTGATCTCTTCCTTCAAATATTGTTCTCAATTTAATGAAGTGCAACAACAAATTTCATTAAAGTAAAAACCCAAGCCATTACAATACAAAGACTGGTGGCAAACAATGTCAGCAATCAGTGTATAACCCTCTTTACAAATTTCATCAAAATAAAACCCAAGACTTTCCCATACAAAGACTGGATGCGAAAAATGTCAACAATCAGTTATAACCCTCTTTCAGCATTGAATCCGGCTCACTGCTGACGGATTTTAAGCGATATAAATTCCATGGAGACCAATTATCTTTAACAAACTACTATGAAATTAAGGGAAAATATATGTACCAAATTGGAACAGATCACCACTATCTGTTTCTCCAGCAGTGCTCCTGCAAACATCGTTAATACCTGCAAAGTGATAAAAGAATTAATAACCAAATATCCCATCAAATACACTAAATATAAACAAATTGAAGAGAGGATTATTAAATCCTATCTAAAGAAAGAAGTCTGCAAATTTTTTAGCAAGCTCAACACGACATTAGTGCCTAGAAAGCTAAAAATAAGAGGATGATTATAGGAAAGAGTAAAAGGTACATTTTCATTATTCTGCCAGTAACTTACACTTTCAAGTCGTAGAGAGCCACATATGCTTGCAATAGCCCACGTTGATAATGCATTTGCTTCCTCTTCCACCAAGAGTGCATTATGTGCCTGACAAAACCAACAGCAATACGATGCGACTGACTAATCAAGTTCAAACTGAGGAGCAAAACTATAAAGAATCACATCCCCAAGATGGCAATTCTCCATCGATAATAAATTGGAAAAGAGCAAAACTATAACAATAATCTACCTCAGCATATTCTAATGTTGTACTGCATGACCTCAAGTCAATAGTTGAACCGGCAATATGCATTACAGTTTTTTCTGGTCTGTGATATTCTAAGGGATGTAGGTGCTCCAAAGGATGAAATCTAAGCGTGGAACCCCTTGCAGGGCAAGGTAAGCTGTAATACTTGCAAATAATTTGTAGCGAACCATGATCATTTGCCTGGAAAATTAGTAGGAAAACAAAAAATCAACTTTCAAGAGACAATGGTGCTAACTAAGATATTAAACACCTAAATAGATCATCTTAAAAGAAAGGTACCGAAAACAAAAAATCAACTTTCAAGAGATAATAGTGCTAACTAAGATCTTAAACACCTAAATAGATCATCTTAAAAGAAAGGTACCTTAGCCCATTCCAAAATATCAATAAGATCCCTAGAATCATCTTGGCCCGAAAAGGATGCTTCTTCTGTCTCAGTATCATCAGCATCACTCCGAAAATTCCCGTCCTCACAAGGAGAACCCTGAAAACTGCACAAAACAGCTTAAGATTTCCAGGTTACACATAGTTCACCATGGTCCCCTTTCCCCACTTTCATTTTTATTTAATTTTTTTTTTTGGGACCCATAAAAGGAAGAAAAAGAAGGAAAGAGAATACTGCCTCAGACAAATCAATACATAAAAAGAAGCAATAACTTCCGAAAAATAATGCTACTGACCACCACATAACACAGAAAAATAATGAAAAATGAATCATGAAAGAAGCCAAATATGCAAGCATTTACCTTGAAGAAGATTCAGAGCTTTCATACTGATAATAGCGTAGGAGAGGCAGAACAGCATTTGGTAAACGCTTTTCTACTGCTTGCTTGTTTAAAGCAACATCATCAACATAAACCTCACAGTCTTCACCATTTGCAGTACCAGATTCTCTTTTGGCTGTAACTATCTGGGTCTCAGCCTCAACTACGACATTATCATTAATACTTCTCTTCAGCGAGTCAACATCTTTGCCAAGCATTTGATATTCCAGGGGACTCCCATTATCTGTAACTGTTCTAGGTTCAGAATCTTTGAATTGGGAAAATTCCAGCGATCCATTGAGCATGTCCTCTGCAGCTCTTTCATCTCGTGATGCACTATCTGAAGTTTCTTCCGTACTTTCATCTATTTCTTCCTTGCTATAGTCCTCTGGTGATTTGAAATCTAAACCAGTAATACCTTTTGTCAGTCGTTCTAACCTTTCTTCTGTGAAAATACTGCAAGAAAGCAAACAATAGTAAATGAATAGATACATGATTGAGAAAATATAGATCAAGTAAGACTACAACACGTACCAAGCCTATACTGCAAGATTGAACAAGAAAAATCACATTGATTAATATAATGCAAGACACACCTATTCAATACACCAAAGTGTAATTCAAAGAAGGGGAGCCTTGAGAGAACGCAATAACATCTGCGAGTGGTTAGCATATGGCGGCTCAAAGACGGATAGGAAGGTTGTTTGTCTGAAATAATGGAAAGCAACCCAGAGGGTTTGTGTACTAGTTCGTCAACTAACACGCAGCATCCATACAATGTCGAATCATCAGCAACCTACACAACGTTGCAGAATAAAATGTGCCATCATGAAAAAGATGCTGAATGTTTTGAGTTCAAGAAGAAGAAAAAAATTAATGATGCAGTTGAGTGAAAGACACAAAAGTGGTAAACACAATGCAAATTTATATTTCCTGAGAAGCTAGAAACTAACAGCCAAGTGACATAACTGTACCATATGGAAGAAAAGTTACAGACAGCTCTTTCTGTACGTTATTTTACCAAAAAGGGGGGGAGCGATGCAACATAAGTGTTTATAGTTTACCTGTAACCGGAATACAAAGGACAGGTCGCTTTGTTTAAGGTGCTCCTGCATTATGACATCACCAATAAGATCAATCAGCAATCTTGCTAGTTATTTATTTTCATCTTAACCGAATACAAATATGAAACAAGCCAAAAGTATAAAAAATTAAAATAGAACCAGAGCCGGAAGTAAGGATACAAGGTAGCTTATATCAGAGCCAATGGTAAAGCTTTAAGCCATGTCATTGTGTTTTCTTCATTCATTGTTAACAGACCAGGTACTAAAGTCTAAAGTCTAAATGATTTGTGCTTTAAGGACTTCCTAAAACCTTTAAAAGCATCATCCTCAAAACCCGTGGAGATGGCCTAAGTGTTTACTGGAAAAATTAAGTTTACTCCAGAAAGTGTGCACCTTACAATATCAATCCCATAAATTCAAGAAGTTACTCAAAGAAAAGGCAAATCAATTATAACCCAAAAAGACTTATAGCAGAAACCTTACAAGACCACGGAGGGTAAAAAGAGATAAAGCGCATAGAAAGATCATCAAAGAGCTTAAAAGAAGAAAGAAGAAACATAACCATTTCTAAGACGAATCTTGAAATTGAAACCAGGGAGATGAAAAGAAAAATACCTGCCCAAGAAGAATTTCATTTAATTCACTCATGGAAGGAGTTCTTTCAACAGCATGAACCTGACAATGAAATGAACAGATTTAGAACCACTGTCACAATTTCATGTCTCTCTTCCCTTACTTAACTAAAACAGATAAGACACGAAACAAATTGCCCAGACAAGCCGTACATATATTTTGGGTTATAGAATTTCTTTTTTTTTTCCCCAGTAAACATGAACCCTACAGATTTTCGTCTTCTAAGAAACATAAACCCAACACACACAATTAAGCATTAACCATTGACGATAGACTAGTTGACTGTTTGACATTGACAATATAAAAATATATATATATTGACTAAACAAAGAGAATATTTTACTACGTTTCTCTTGTGAAACCTGTACAAGCAGACTGTAACTGAGAAAACTATCCTCCAGACTAAAACTAACACCAGAGGTGAGGGTATGTCATGGTAAAGTATTGATTAACAGAAAAGATGAATGGCAAAAGAACCCTCAAACAAACGCCTAACCTCCACGCCTCCAGGGAAGCAAAATGAAAGAAGATCCTTGTATTTGAGTGGCAGCTGCTTTTCCGGAGGGTAAACAAACAAGACCTGGAAGGAGAAAGACATGCACTCATATCGCTTCCAAAAATTTTTAATATCAAATCGCGAACATGTTTGGCAACCAAACCCTAACCTGTGGTTCAAGATTGGGTTCTACACATGTTTGATTTTGATAGCTAAGTGTACTCCGCAGTTTGCCAGAACCTTCGGACTTTCTTCCGACATAATGCCTCTCGAGTGCCTGGATGTCACAATTAGGGTGAAGTCCGACAACCACCATGCTCTCAAAAAGTCTCGTTGGCTCCTTTAGAGACCTATGGTCCTGCACGCTTACACAAGACAAATGTTACATAAACACTACTGCTAAAACTTTCCTACTATAACTCCCATTAGTTGATGCACCACAAGATCAACCAATTTTCAAAGCTTAAACATCCCACAAAGGTGAGTACCAACCAATGAATTAAACCTTAAACACTCAGCATGAACTATAAAGCAACTTAATAATTTCCAATAGCAATAAAAGAAAAAGTAAATATCACCAATCCAAAAGTTCTGAACATCCAAATAAGTAACACGAAACTAAATAGATCCACTGAAGACAAAAGTCCTTACCAGGTACTGCAACTGAAAGTTTGCCCATTGACGCTTCTGGCTAGTAAGAACTTCTGGATTATAATTCACATTTTTCACTTCAGGAGCCTGTGAGAAGCCCTTCAGGAAACTTGCAACTTGGCGCTGTAATTTAAGAAGTTGGCTGCCACCATGGTCGTCTTTAGACGAAAATATCACTGACGGCCGTGGAGAGTGCGGGCCAGTGGCAGCTGCTGCAGCAGCAGCTACTGCCCTTGCAACATCTTCAGTCGTTTGCATGAAAAATGAAGCACCCCAACCAGGGCTACCGGTATCTTCACTCTTAGTCATTTTTTTAAAGTCACCCACCTGCCAAAAACATTTTACATTCATAAAAATCCAAGTACATGAAACAAATAAACTGATCAAAACAGTAACTAATAAGCCATCAATATCTGCTAAAAAACCATCAATTAAAAAAACCAGAAACTCTGAACCAGTGACAAAGATAAAAGAACTAAAATGTAATGGGAATTTATGTTTTGCCCAACATTTTTCGATTATTCTCTCTCAGCAAAACCCTTCCAGAGCTAAATCTCAACCAACCTTCAAAGCAAAATTTTTATATTTACTTTTCGAAAGAAGATCACTAAACTTTTATCTATCTAGTTCAATTGCATAAGTTCACCCAAAAAAAAAAAACATAATAAATAAATAAAAGAACTAATTTTTATATGTTCCTCCAAGCACGAATTTCACAGCTAAAGCACAACGATTATCACAAAGCAACGAAAATTACGATAACGAAACTACAAAAATAAGGGGAAAAACAAAAAAAAATTATATAAATTAATACGGTGATCATCAGAACTGAAATTCGATCACATATATCAATAAAGCGTCAAACTCACCTCTGAAAAACCTCAGACTTGAAGAGAGAGAAAGAAAGAGACAAAGGTACAAAATAGGTGTAGAGAGAGAAAGCTTAGGCGGCCATAACAAAGCTCTTGTTCTGCTTCGGGAGGAGGAAGAACCGGAAGGAGAAGCGGAAAATTAGTATTGAAATTAACTAATTCGTTTTGATTTAACTAATCAAAACAGAATCTAAAAGCAAAAACAAAAACAAAAACAAAAAACAAAAAAACAACAAGCGAAAAATGGAAAGCCTCGTTCTCGTCGAAACGAGAATATCTGTGAAGAAAAAAGGAAAAAAAAAGCAGCAAAAAGGAGGAAAATTTAGAGAGAGAAATGGAAAAAAAACTCTGCTTAAAAGCTTCAAAGCTTGTTATTGTTTTTCTTCCTCTTCGGTTGTTGTTCCTTGTTTGGTTCTGAATTATCAACGTGCAGGCTAAAAGACTGCGTTTGGCAACGAAGCATCCAATGCACCTTACCCAGTTTTTTTCTATCCCCGTCTTCTTTTTTATTTTTGTTTTTGACCCGATTTATGCGACTTTCATTTCCTCTAAGATTTTTCGTCTTTTTATTTTTATTTTGTCATATATTTGTAGTAGCGATAATAATAAATAAATGTTGCGTTTGTAACTTGTTTACTTCATAATTTAGTTATTTACGAGTTACAAACAGCATTTTCCTGTGGTGCTCATTGCGAACAATGCGCCGCTCTGGGAGGGGGTTTCTAGGGTATAAGGTGTTTGCGCCCGAATGTAGGTGTTCTACGCTGACTGTCCCCTCCTCTGCACAGGAAATGTCTTGGCCTGGGTATCCGAACCCGTTAAAAGAGCCCGAAACAGAGAAAGTCAATATATATATATATATATATATATATATTGGATTGAAAACTGAACTAAACAACCTTATTTGATTCGAGATATTTAGGGGTTCAAGTCAAACCGAATTTTGTTCAGTTTTCTATTCAATTTTTTTATGGATAATTGTTTTTTAGTTTTTTGATCATTTTTTGATGACGGTCAGTTTGGGAGAATTAACAATTTCGAGAAAAACCCACTTAAATTTTTTATATGAAAAATATAAGTGTTCAAGGGACAAATTTATAAAACAAAAGAGACATATATGTAGTAGGGACAAAATTTGTAAAACAGAAGAAGCATATATGTATATCAGAGCACATGGTGGCCAAGGGTAAGAAATCTATAGCCTATTTAGTGTTAATTGGTTATAACTAACTTTTTAGTTAAAAACAGTATAAAATTTTCACCTGTTATAATAAAAGCAAAACAAGTAGCTACCGTTTACATGTTACACTATTTATAGTTTTAACAAATGGTTCTAACCACCGTATCAAGCACCCTTTTATAAAATAAAGATAACGTTATTGCCTAATATTAAAGGGATTATAGTGTTTTTGTTAATTTCTCGTTACATTATTTTAAGGTGAGGTTTTTTGTGCGTGGATGTGTGGCGTGATGGTGGGTGAATAAAGTGTGTACCTTTGCACTGGTGTGTTTCAGTGGGTGGATAGTAGGGGTCCATTATAGTTAGCTCTCCGTTGATGGCCAACATGACAGCATCATTGTTGGACTCAAGCGGCTTTATGGGATACTTTCTTCACTGCTGTTGCTTTTGGGGAGATCTATTACTCTCCCTCTTTTCTCTTGAGTAGTGAAAAAAATGACTTATAGATAAGTATTTGTTTTTAGTTGTTTGATATGTTTAGAAAAAAGTTTGAATAGATCCAACTATTTAAACATATATATTATCTGTAAAGTACCTATCAGAGAGAAAGACCTAATTTTTTTTAAACAAAAAAAGACGCAATGTTTATTTGTTTTATATATAATTAATTAGGGACCTGATTTACTTCTTATCTAAAGAGTCATCTTGCAATTACAACCTTGTTTTTCTGCAATTGATATGGCATTCAAGTCCATTTCTGTTTTACAACTTACTCCACGCTAAAGGAAATTGTGTATATTATCATTGTAGCTAGCAAGAGAAAGTTCGTAGCCAAGCAAACAAACAAACACAAATGTCTTAAAATCACTTTAATGTACGGTTTTGTTGGTTCTAATTTAGATTTGTACATATATATTTTTAAGATGTCTGAAAGAGTAGTTTAAATCATATAGTTAATACTATACCTCGTAGTACATGAAAGCTTTACGTTGTAGTAAACTTTAACTTTACACTCAAGTATGTGAGAGTTTTACACTGTTGCGATTTAAACTACGTAGTTAAAACTACTCTTTCAAACAAAACATCTATTTTGTTGGAACAAAGGGAAATGGTGTGGGCATAGTAGAATAATGTACAACCTGTTGTGACTAATTGTTTCTAAAGTTTAAAATTAAATTGAATCTCTTTTCTAATAAAAAAAAAAAAAGAAATATTCAACTGCCGTAATGCTAGAACAGTCTCGATGACAAAATTAGGAGTCGTGATAAGATGAGTTGCATTGGTTTTCAACGCTCATAAATTACATCCACAGTTTATTTATTTATTTTACAATTTTGTTTCTCTTGTAGCCCTATGATTACGAGGTACTAAGTTTGCAAATGAAGCTATTAATTTTATTTTAAAATAGCTATTAATTCGGTACTTGCCATCACATGAAGGCGTCTATAGCCTCCCCAATGAAGGCTTAACTTTGTTTCTAGGGTGGGTGTTCTAGACAATTAACTTATAGAGTGCTTGATAAAATCAGTTTTTATTAAAACTTTTAATTGCTACAGTGTAAAACTCTCATATGCTACAATGATCATAAAAAAATAAGCCACAGTATAAAGCTTTCATATACTACAGTTTTTAGTTCAAAATAAAATTAAGCAAATTCAAACAAAAAATAAGTTCCACTCATGTGCGGAATCCTCATGGAGTATATCAATGAATTTTTCTTGAAAAGAAACCCAAAATCAAGATAATAATTTCTTAAACAATTATTGAGGATCATTTATTCGAATGGGAGGGTCCAAATGATAGGCTTATTTTAGAAGCTCATACTAATAATAATAGTAGTAATAATAGTATTAATAATTCTATAGTCCACCAACCCCAATTTTTATCTCCTTACTTTGTTTCTAGGGTGTTCTAGACAATTAACTCAGAGTATTTGATAAAATCGATTCTTATCAAAACTTTTAATTATTATAGTTTAAAACTCTCATATGTTACAGTGATCATAAAAAATAAGCTACAGTGTAAGGCTCTCATATATTATACTTTTAAGTTCAAAATAAAATTAAGCAAATTCAAACAAAAATTAAGTTCCGCTCGTGTATGGAATCTTCACGGAGTATATCAACGAATTTTTCTTTAAAAAAAACCCAAAATCAAGATAATAATTTCTTAAACAATTATAGAGGATCATTTATGCGAAAGGGACGGTCCAAAGGGTAGGCTTATTTTTGAAGCTCATAATAATAATAATAGCAGTAGTAATAGTACTAATAAATTTACGTCCACCAAACCCCAATTTTTGTCTCCAAATTTTTTGTGAGATCATTGGTCCTTCTGATAGCCAATATTCCCAAAAAAAAAAAAAAAAATCCAGAAAAGGACATAAAAAAAAATGAAAAGATGATGATAATAATGCTTTATGCCTTTATCACATGCCTCTTCAAGATCTTTGACTTTTACGGCAGATGACATGGCCAGTCTTCAATTGTTGGGGGAGTCTAAATGGGGATGCTGCTATTTAAAGAATTAGGAATTTTTCCATTTTACAATCATGAATGATTAAAATTATGATAAAATGGAAGTCATTGTTATTGCTTGCACATTTATTTTGGGTGGAGATTCGACATAGGGTGTTTAAAAATGGTAAAAATTACTCAATTTTTACCACAAATTTAGTTATAAACAGTAAAAAAAATTTATATATTACAATAATAATAAAAAAAATTACTACAGTATAAAACTCTTACATGCTACAATAAAAATAGTTCTCACCATTAGTTCCTATTATCTTTTCAAATATCCACTAAGACGCCTCCAAGTGGTGGCTGTATTGGACTTTAAGGCCCAGAAAAAGAAAAAAAAAAAAAAAAAAGTGACGGGTGGTTAGGCGGCTAATGGGTGGCGACGTCAAACGACATGTTGAGAAGATTCCAATTTGGAGGGGACCCTTGATAAGGTTGCTCATCAGAAAAAATAATTGTCCTCTTTCCTAAATAAAATATCGAGTTTGATTTGTTGTCTTAATTTACTATTTTATTGACAGTTTTTTTTTAACTCGTCTAATTATTTAGGTATTTTTAGCATTTGGTATTTAATATGTGTAAAAAATTTTAATTTTAGAGCAAAATAATGTTGGTGTGACAATTAATCTACAGAAAACTCAAGATAGCATATCTTTGACCTTTTTTGAAAGCAATAACCACATTATTTGATTTGATAATTGAAAAATCAGTTTCCTTTAGCCTCGTCTCGTTTTCTCCCCCATTTAGGCCGTGTTTGGTAATTATGGTTCCCACCACAATCTCAGTTATGAATAGTAAAAAGTTCTCACATGCTACAGTAACAATAAAAAAAATTACTACAGTAAAAAAGTTCTCACATGCTACAATAAAAGTGGTTCCCACCACTCTTTCAAACACCCAATTAACTTTAATTGTGTTTTTGGTAAAGTTTGTGTTCCTCAAAATATAAAACAAGATAAAGTATAGTTGCAGTACGTTTTTTTTTTTTTTTTCAGTTTTGTCAATGCAGATGTATGTACGTAGTTTTTATTAAACAATAGTTTTGTAGAAAAATTAATAACACAAGAAAATAAAGAGTGCCGTACGGAGACAAAACCTATGAAATCTATAAATATTTATCAATTGAATTTGATTTATCGTTTATATGATGAAAGTAATTGAATCCATCTTAAAATAATTAAAATATTATTATTATTTTAATTTAAACAGCCAGTGGACCTAAAGTGAAGAAAATATTTGCTTCACACATCTTTTCTCCCACTTCAAGCGTCAGTCAAGGTGTTGATTCTAGAAACACATATCATTCGCAATTAGCAAAAGCCTTTGATATTGTTATAACAGTTTTCAAAAGGATTCAAAAGCCTTTTTCTAAAAGGAGAGAAAGGGAGAATTGTAAATTTATCATTTAATGACGACTTAACATTTATTATGAAGACGAAGAATTCAAAGGAAAATGAAAAAAAATTTAGAGAAACGTTTCTTTGCTAGAAAGATGTAAAAACATTTTTAGGAAATAATATTTAGTTTAAATATTTTTGTCCCTCTTGTTACAAAAATGCCTGAAATACCTTGTGTGTGTGTTTTTTTTTTTTTTTTGAATTGGCTTATACCTTGTGAATTTTAGAAGAGTCTAAAAATATCCCTTACTAGTTTAATTCTTCAAAATATCATGACCCTTATCAATCTATATTAAATACTATTTTAGACTTTAATTAAAGAAAAAAAGAATCAAAATAAAATTTGAAATTAAACAAAATATTTGAAATAAAAAAGAAAACAATCTTTTTTTTTGTGTTTCTTGGTTTTTTGTTTAATCTTTTGTCAACTAAAGTTGAAAATAATACATAATACAAATTATTCAGGGTAGTTTTTTAGACTATTTTTGAAAAAATACAAGGAATAAACGAAGCATTCAAAGGAAGACATGTGATAACTGTTTAAAAAAAAAAAAAAAAGGTGGATTCAAAAGGTATTTTAGAAATGTTTTCCACATTTCTTGAAGTGTGTGAGTTGGAAATGGTCTATTGAAAATTACATGTTACGTTATATTTTAAAAAAATTTGTATATTTATTCTACACATAAAAATTTTATGTCACATTATCACTCATATTATGTCACACTTAAACACGTATCTTTTTATAAAAAGTAAGTTTCAAACGATGTCATTTATGAAAATTCAAATGCAAAGAAAGTTTCAAATAATAGCATTTATGAAAATTTCAAATGCTTTTGTTAGTTTCTTTTTTCTAGTGATTAGGTTAGGACCCAAACCATTTTTTTTATAATACATGCCACACATTTCCTATTGAATTGATTTATGCCATGCCCCAACGGCATAATTAGAGTTTAGTATCATAACCAAAATAACACCAAATTATACCTAGGGTCTTCTTCTTCTTCCTCTTCCCACCCGCATTCCCTCCCTTTATCTCTCACTTCCTCCGTCTCGTTCTCATGCCTCTCCTCTCTCTTTCTCTCACTTTCCCATGCCTCCCCCTCCCCTTTTTCTCACTACTCTTGACATTACTTGGTCGTCGTTGATCCATGAGGATGCCACCTTGACCTAAGGAAAATGCTTTGTCATCAAATCTGACCTCATTGACCCCGATTCCAAAGCGCTGGTCACACGAAGGCGTTGTAAACACACGATCTTCTTTGTGTGAGATCTCCCCTTGCCTCGCATCACGGTGGCCGTGTGGAGGAGATCGACAATATCCTTTGCACGATGGCCAATTGTAGATCTCGCCTCCAATCTTTGTGCTACGAAAAGATCAACGGTGAGATATCCTTTGCATGTAAGGAGATTTGTAGATCTTCCCTCCACCGCGGTGGCAATACGGAGGCGTTGGAGAAATCTCCTCCATGCAAGGAGATCGACAAGCTATTCTTGCTTTGTTTTGTTTTCATTGTTTGAACACTTTTATTTATTTATTTTTAGGTTTGATATGTTTATTTGTGGGTTTCATTATTTATTTTTTTTTGTGTGTATTTTTGTGATTTATGGTGACGAAGATGGCCGTTGTGCTGCCTGGCTTGGTGGTTACCAGTTGATATCCCAATGCTATTGGTGACATATATCATAAAAGTGTATTTGGTAATTTCAAATGTAACATTCTTTGTAATTAGTATTTTTAGTGGCATAAATCAACTCAAATTTTAGTTTTGTAGCATATATGTAAAGACTCGAAGAAACTGAGTAAATTATGTGGTATATCACCTTTTTACTACCACTATTGTATTTCACTATTTTTTTTCTATTTGATCCATATAATTTTTTCTAGCTAAAAAGGTCAAAATATCCTTAAACAATACATATTTGTCTAATCTTACCTAACTTAAATACTTAAGAACAATAGTTTATTTATATTCATTAGAAATAATATGTTTTAGATTTTCTCATAAGGCTATAGAAGTTGTAAAACTGAAAACAATACCGTGGTATTTCCCTTAGGGACTTTAGACATTTGCCATGAATAAGCTGTTTGGATTAAAATGTGCCATCAGTGTTAAAAAAAAAAAGCCTATTTAAAAAATGCCACAATTTGATTATTCTCTATGCTTCCTATGAACAACAGAACAATAGCTCCAACGGTAAGTCATTGATAGTGGCTCTCGAAGGCGTCTCGCAGCAGCAACTCTGGCGCACATCGGAGCCACTCCCTTGCGACTCCAACAATTTTGCTCAATTTCGGCCTCTCAACTTCGGCACTCTTCCTCGTGAAACTCCGATAGCTTCCTCTGGCGTAGCTCCTGTGATCTTTGCTCGCGAACGGCTCCATTAATCTGGCTGAGGAGGCCCAAATCCTCCATCTGAGACGCTCCACGAAAGACAAATGAGAGATGAACGTGGTAATTTTGCAAGACGTTTGTGTCCAACGTGACATAAGTTGATCCGGGTTAACGAGACAGTTAGCCCAATTACGTTTATTGAATTAAAATATGATTATAATTTGTAAAAATTTTACAAATGTCTTGTAATGATATCATTAAAATTATTTATATGTAATTATATAATACAAAATGTAATATCATTAAGATAATTATTATATCATTAAAAATATTTTAAAGATATTTTAAATGTTGTATTAGATTTTAATTTCATAACAATTTTGTGGGTGGCATGTTTTCAAATTATCCCATAACCTTTCGGCTCCGGATCTGATCTGATCCAGCAAAAAACTTGGGCCAATGAGCCCACCAACTAGAAAGAAACAAACAAGGCCCACAGTCCCAAAAAGACCACTCGTCACTCGACACGGCTTCTGACTATGGTCAACACACGACTCCTCTGTTTGCCTATAAATCTATCCTCAGGATTCCCTCAGCCGGGAAAAAAATTAGAGAGAAAGAAAGAAATAATAAATAAACCACGGGCGTGCACAAAACCATCACGTGAAAAACATGTCTCATTTATCCTATTAATTTTAGGAACTCAACCTTACATTTTACCGACCACGAGAAAGAAAAATTGCCCACTCACAAATCACCAACTCGTACTGTAGGTCCAAAACCACCGGATCATAAACCCCTCCCGTCTTACCGACCAAAATAATTGTCACGAGAAAATATCCAAAGACGTTTCCACTTTTTTTCATAGCAAAAGGTAGTTC
>CAMOHE010025591.1:1189-24527 GCA_946598075.1 Artocarpus hirsutus | reverse complement strand
ATTTTTCATGAAGTTTAAGGCATGAAAGTTTATGCATGTTTTCATGATAATGTTTTTCAAAGTATGAAAGTATAAGTATGTATATATGTATCACCTAAATAAGTGTTGCACACCCTATGTTTATGTTCATGTTTATGATGTCCCAAAGGTTGGACATGTCATGTTTGGTTTAGGATTAGCTACCCCTCTCCTCTCATGACGGCGCGCCTATGATGATGATGTTATGGTGCAACACTTGGGCCCCTTAAGATAAAATGGATAAGTTTTAATATGGTTAATGTAATGAAAGATATGTTCCTATGAAAATGTGCCAAGTGCACTATTATGATGATAACAATGATGATGATGATGATGTTCATGAAATGTTTTTAAGTTGATGATGATGATGTTCATGAAATGTTTTTAATTGTGAGAATTATAATGTACTTACTAAGCTTTGGCTTATTCAAGTTTTTCATCATGTTGCAGATAAGAGTAAGAAAATTATGGAATAGGCGGAGGACAATGACAGGCGTGTGAGCTAAGGAAGATGGTTTGCAAATGGAAGAACGCCAAGGAAAGAGATTTAAAGGAATATTCTATAATTTTCGATTTGAGTATGTTTAAAATTTAAGAATAATTTTTATAAATTTTATGAATGTGTTTTTATAAATTTTTCTTCCGCATTCAAAGCTTTTAAAACTTGTTATCAAAATTTTTTTTTAAAGGTTCGGCCTGCCGACCATACTGGTCGGACTGCCGAAGATTTCTAATCGGCCTGTCGGTTGCCAAGCATCGGCCTGCCGATCTTGTATTTTTGAAAACCCCATTCTGCAAGGCCTCTGACGGCCTGCTGATGGGTGACCTTCGGCCTGCCGGTTGAGATCGGCCTGCCGAAGTTAAAAGTTTGGCCTGCCGGCCGAGACATGTTCAAAGAAATTTTATTTTGTTTTCAAAGGTCAATTTAATTTTAAATAATATTAGCAAACTATTTATACAATGTCTATGGAAAAGCAAATTGTTATAATTAAGAAAAATTATAATTTCTTATAAATTGTATTTTTGTATTTGTATATAAAAAAAAAATGTATGTAAAGATCCTAGGAATGCTTTTCCAAACTATGATTTCAAATGCACGTTATTAATTACAATAGTTTGCTTCAATTTATGTTGTAACGAATGAATGTAACGATATCTGTGACGTCCAAAAAATGGGCCTTTCATAGATAACCTTATATGTAAGGTTATATCAGACTTACACTTTTAAAATTGAACAATCTTCTTCTCCCTTTGTCTTCTCCGTCTTCTGTAGCATGGCTCTATTGGCGATCTTAAGCCACAAAGACACAACAGCCAAGAGCCGCCATTGAGAATCAATGAAGATTGTGAACAGGTCGCAAATGCTGAAGACAATGACTGATCTCCATCGCAATCAACAATCTCCGTCGAGGATGAGATCATGAATGTCATCGTGAGTTTGTCTCGTTCCGTGGAAGATAGAACTCAAACTCCATACAAAGTTGTCGGAAGATCGGCAAATTCTTGCGATCTGTGCACACCGTCGCGGTCGTCCCTCCAACGATGATAGATCGAGGAACTTGAAAGAGAGAAGGGGAGGAGAGAAAGAAAAAGAGAGAGGGAAATAGAAAATATAGATGAAAAAAAACAAAAAAATAGAAAAAAAAAAGAAAAAAAAAAGAAAAAGAACATTAGTTAAGTCATTCTGGAGGGGTAATTTAGGGTTTTGACAGCTTTAAATTATTAATTCACCCTTAATCTACTGTTTATTTCATGTTTTTAAAAACATCCCACATTATTTACAAGCACCCTTTTGAAATATGTTATTTCCTACAATTTTTTTTTTTTTAAACCTAGCATAAGTGTGAACTGAGAGTAGTAGTAAGTTAAACGGTGGAATCAAGAGTGGAGGGTGTGTGTGTGAGTGTTTGCCTTTATCCATTAAGGTTCGAATCTTGATAGTTTCATTTTTTTAAATACAAAGTGAGAGCCATGTAGGTCGAACACTTTATCAAAGTTAAAAAAAAAGGGTGAAATGTTTGAGCAAGTAGGCAATTAAGTTAATAAATAAATAGAAAACACATAAAGCAGAATTAATAAATTATATAATGTAGTCTACACAAAAGTGTTAATATTTCATGATAAATAAAGGATTAATTTTTACTAACATTAATATAAAATAGTTTATAAATAATATTAATTTTGAACTTTTCACATCATTGTAACGTAAGTAGTTATTAGTAATTATCACAACTAATTATTATAATTTTCATAAGTTCTAAATATATAGAAGTACTGAGTTTTTTTTTTCTTCAACATGCTCGCTTGTGTGCTTGCTCAATTATTATTTGACTTTTTTTTTTTGTTTAGTTCTACTCAATTATTGGTTACTTTTTAATTTATTTGTTTTTTTTAGTATTATGCATTTTTTAAAGTTGTCATAAATATATTTTTCATTTTTTTTTTTTGAAATATGACCTTACTTAAACATGTTTACATAGTCTGTTAAAACATTATTTTTTCAAATATGACTCTATTAAATACTTTTTAAACTAATTACCCCTTGAAATAATTTTCTTAATTATGTCAAAAAATTTTCTTTAAATTTTATATTTATTATGTAAGTGTTTCGGTCAAAACGTAAATGCAATACCTTTTTTTACTTCAACCTTTGGATGCTCAACGCATGCTTATATAGCTATTTGCTAGGTCTTTTTTCATTTAGAGATATTGTATTTTAACATTTTTTTCCCTAATTCCCTTTTGAAATAATTTCTTAGATCTCTTCAAAGTTTTATTTTGCTTTAAATTTACTGTTTAAATGTTTCATTCAAAACATGTTATGTTTTCATAAGAAGCCTTTTTTGTTATTGTTTTTCACAAACTTGTGGACTTTCATATAGTTTTGTATCATATAGAATCTTAAATTTGTTTGAAGTTTTATTTTGCTTTAAATTTATTGTTTAAATGTTTTCTTCAAAACACATGCTTTGTTTTTATGATGAGCCTTTTTTTTTTTAATTTGTTTTTCACAAACTCGTGGACTTTCATATACTTTTATTTTATATAAAAAAGAAACAATCAAATTGTTCATTCAATTTTTTAACCAAGAAAGTTGATCTTCTTAGAAGCATCAAGATTAGGTTAAATTAAAGAATATGCATATTTCATATAATCTTGTAAAGTTATTATAATTAAAAAATGTTATTATCTATTGGTATCAATTACTTTCTTCTTCAAAAAATAATTAAATCTTAAATTAAAGAGCGTGTTTGGCAATATTAGTTCAAACCAATAGTTTGAAGGGAAGAAAACATAGGTAGATTGAAAGAAAAAAAGAAACATAGGTCAATTGCAGCACTTGCATTTCACTTTAGTCTAAGGTGAATCGAAGAGTTGGAGTTAAAGGAGGTTTAGGCTTTGAAAACTTGTTTAAACCAAGAATTTGGATTATAGTTGGTTTGAAATTCAAATTTTTAAAAGAGAAAGACATTATAATAAAACTAATTGAAACCATAAGTTGATTTGAACTACTTTGTTAAATGACCCAAAGTGACAAGTGCATGGGGTTAGAGCAAGTATATAGCAAAAAAGAAAAAAAAACATGCATAATACTTATACGAATTTTGACTTTAATAATTAGGGTATATTAGGATGTTAGTCCCTAACTTTTCACGAAAATATGATTTTAGTCTTCAACTTTTTATTTTTGATTTATCAGTCTCTAACATTTTATTTTAGTTGCTAAAGGGCCTATATAACAACTGAACCGTTACTTTTAAAGACCAATTTATCCTTTTTTATTACTTTAAGGATTGGTTTGTCATTTTTTTTAATAACTTTGGGATCGGTTTATCACATTTTTCCATCCAAAATTAACTGTTTGATAGTTAAATTGATTTTCCAGCAACTAAAATTAAAGGTTGGAGATTGATAAATCAAAAATAAAAAGTTGAAGACCAAATGTTTATTTTCCTAAAAGGTTAGAGAACTCTTGGAGCAATTTTCCTTAATAATTATGTTCGTTAATTATGTGAATGTCTCTAATCACTTGCTTTGCGTTTGCCTATGGTCGTTAAAACTGAGGCCTAACTGTCTTATGATTTTGCTCACAATTTGGACGGAAGAAAGTGACACTCCTTTGAGTATGGCGTGGATACATAATGTAGCGACCCCCTCCCCCCTCCTCCGAAAGGAAAAAGAGGGGAGGAGCGCCACGTATCGCTCATTCATGCATGTGAAGATGGGCCAAAAAATTAATCAAATCTTAGCTCAACCTTAATGTGGAAATTATCTTATCATTAGCAGCAAAAATATTAAGATTACAACACTTATACAAAAGCTAGAAAATCCCCTAAATGTCCTCAATAACAATTCTTAGTTTCTAATAACATCAAAGAAATACTTAGAAATAAATATTGCATCTTAGACTCGTCATGGGACTTTGGACCATTCTTGCTCAGTCATCTACATCCTTACTTGGAAGCTCACCTGCATCACAAGAACTATATAAGCATAATGCTTAGTAAGTAAACTACTGTAGTTTCACATAAAAACATACTTTCATAAACATATATTAATTTTAGGTTTTTGGGCCTGTAGCATAACGTTAATCTCAAGCAGTCAGAACCCTTAACATTCATTCATAGATGGTCCCTATCTTGGAACATGCTTCCTTAAGGATTTGACCATGAAAACATACATAACATTGGTTGGTTCATGACAACAAGAAAGTTTACATCATACTCATGAAAAATCATCAAAAACATCTTTAAACATATTCATCATAACAACATACATAACTTTAAAACATGCTTTAAAACATACTATTGTTCAAGTGATGTAGTGGAGGGTATACTTACACAAACTATTTACTCATGATCATCTTAGATTCTATACATCATTATGCATTCATTCTTCACATCACATAATATATCCCTTCATATTCCGATGAAAGCCATTGAACACCTTCATGATTTTCTATCCTCTCTTTATGCACTCATATGTCTTCTTAAATATTGTATCCTTAATCTGTTCTTTCCTTTTCTCTTCTTAATTTCTTCTTTATTCCCTCACGGTTCATCCCCTCATTTCTTAAGTCTCACATAAACATCTCTCTATAATGTCTTTCTTTCTTTCTCTATTTCTTTCATTCTCTTGTCTACTCTCTCTCTCACATTCTTACTCTTAGTAGCAAAATAAAGAAGGAAAAGAAGAAGAATAAGAAGAAACATAAAGATTGAGAGGTTTGTGAGGATTTGTGAGTAAAATGTGAAGAATGGAAGTAATATATAAAAAAGAAACATAGCCTTCTATATAAGAAACAAATCTTTTATAAAAATGGAATGCATACTCATGGGAGGGGAAAGTCAATGATTCAATAGAGGAAAATATATTGATAATATCTTGACTATCTATGAATAGAATTCTAAATAAATCAACCAATCATCCAAAAAAGGAATAAAAGAATTAAAGATAATTTCAGATTTCAATATTAGCTCCACTTGCCTAATTTCAATTATCAAAATAGGAAACCTATCATGAATTCCAATTATCATTAAAAAGTAACTATCAAAATATAATGATAATATCTTGACTAATTAGAGGCAATTAACACGTGGGATTAGCTGCGAATTAGGGGAAGAATCAACAAATTAGCTCCTACTTACCATATACCAACTTACAAAAGTAGGAAACCTTATCAATTAAATTCAATCAATCAAAAGTCAAATATTTCATTTCCTTAAATGGGGAAATAAATCAAAAAATATATCAATCAATCAACAATTATTATCCAATCACATAAAAAGTCAACTATTCCCCCATATGGAATAAGGAAAGAGAAGATAATATGCCAATAAATCAAAATTATACCGTAACAAACACACTCACATATACATAAATTACGTTAGTCATTATCCACTTTCTCAAAGTCATACACGGCCATCAAACATTGTAACTTACACATATAGTGCACTTTACATTAAAAATATATATATATATATATATATATATAACATCAATAAAATAATGTTTTACTTCCCACTTGCTATTCATACTCACACGACAACTATATCAATTACACACACTCATATATATAATTTACATTCACACAAAGACACATATAAATTATAAAATATTAATAGTCATTTTCCACTACAATTATACAATAGTACAAAATATTGTGCACATTACATGAATATAAAACATAACTTTCTTTTCTTTTATTTTTATACGAATTAACCTTATACATAGAAATATATTAATTCTTATATTATGTAAAGATAAATATATATATAGGAATATTTATATATAGAATATAATGTTTATATATATATAGAATACTTGTAAATTAACTTACAATTAACATATAAATTAACGTTTATTTATATTTAAAAAATTTATATATTTATATATATATATATAAACGTATTAATACTTATAACTTAACATACAAGATATATATATATATATATATATATAAAGCACCTTTGC
This sequence comes from Artocarpus hirsutus, assembly GCA_946598075.1. Classification (NCBI taxonomy): domain Eukaryota; kingdom Viridiplantae; phylum Streptophyta; class Magnoliopsida; order Rosales; family Moraceae; genus Artocarpus; species Artocarpus hirsutus. The sequence continues at coordinate 18,035 of CAMOHE010025591.1, read as the reverse complement.
ATTAAGTTCTATCATCCCATAAACACATGGCAATTTCATAAGTAAAAAAAAAAAAATCAATACATAAGTGATAAAAATAAAACAAATTCATATAATCCCAACTAGACCCCTAGAAATTTAATTAAGCATAATTAGTGTTTAAATGGTGGATTAATATGCCTTGATGTAAATCTGGACTTAATTTAAGTATTTTATGGTATTGTAAATTTATCCCACTTTTAATTATTTCTATATGTTATTTTGAATTTTGAAACAAAATAATTTACCAAATACCCTATACGCCCCAATTACAAAACTATGTGCTAGGGACATGGTTTTGCTCTGCAAAACTGCTCTTTCCCTCTCTAGTTATTCCTCTCTCTCACTCTCACTCTCCCTCACTCTCTCAGACTCTCTTTCTCTCTTCCTCTCCCTCTCTCTCATGCAGCCCCTCTCTCTTCTCTCTCTGTTTATTTTGATTTCAAAATTTTGAGTTCAAGCTTCAAATCTTAGCTGGATTGGGTGCTCAAGAGCATGATTGGGTTGCCATAAAACCATTCTAAAGCTTCAATTCTATGTTAGTTTCTTTGATTTTCAAATTTCAAATTTTTATCTCAAATCTTTAAATTTCTTTAAAGTGTTGTAATATGAGATTTTTGAGCTTAGAAGACCTTGAATCTAAGTTAATAGAGCTTAAATCATTTAGAATCTAGGCTTGATGTCATGAAATTTGGATTAAATCAAAATTTTCTCTTTTTCCTCATTTTTCAGGTTTCATAGAATTCTATGTAAATATTGTTTAAATGTGTTTAAATGTTATAGTGTGTTTTTCTATCATTTAAGAAGGTTATAAATGCTTCAGGACTTGAAAAACAGGTTTAGAATTGATTTTTGGGCTTGGGGAGGTCGAGAATTGAAGTCTCGGACCTCCCATGTTTTTTTAGTTTGGCAAGCCGAACTCAATGTTCGACAGGCCGAATTCATAGGTTCGACAGGCCGGATTCAAATGGTTGACAAGTTGAACTTGGGCCAGTTCGGCAGGTCAATCCTAGCTGGCTGGCAGGCCGAACTGTAGAGTTATGCAGGCCAGACCAGGAGTTTCAGCAAGCCAACTGGATCTCATGAAAAATGACTCTTTTCGTCCGTTTTTCACCATTTAAAACCTATATTAAGACTTTAACCTCATGAAATGATATTGTGAACTTTGGAGGCATACTAAGACACCATAAGATAGCTTAGGGATATAGAATATCTTAAGCTAGATATTGATAAACTTAGTTTCTATTTAAGGTTGCTCGTGATTCCGTGGAGCTAACGTATAGTGGATCGAGATTGTAGTGTTGAATGTTGGTATGGGATATCGAGGTAAGACTTCTAACCCTTCTCCTTTGGTAGCCATGTTTTTAAAGGATTTTGGCCACAAAGCGTTTCCTTTTAAATGTTTTCAAGAAATGAAGTTTATTACTTATTTTCATTATTGGCTAAATAATGAATGATCATAATGAACGTAATGAGAATATTCGGTAAATGAGACATGATAATGATATGACACCGGACGTGTCGATTACTACCGTCTCGAATGATAAAATAGGACATGATGCCATATACAGGGATCGGGTCATGGAGAGTGCGACCTTGGGGGCAGGTCCCAAAACCCAACTGGGCTAGTTCAGTGATGATTCATATGGCTTTGCTGCAAACATGATAATGAGACTGTCTATGAATGAATAAATAATTAAACGGTATGAATAAATTTAATGAGCTTTGGTTAGTTATTTTGTCTATTTATTTACCTTGTTTTATAGCTTTTGTTTAAAAATGATTTATATGTTTAAATTAAATGTTTTCAAAAGCTTAGTCCTATTGAGCCTTTCACTCACATTTTTTTTGTTTTAAAACCTCTTCTCCCTTCTACTTGGAATCTAACTTAGGGAAGATTGAAGAACTGGGAAGAAACTGCAGGATTAGGGCATCATTGTCTAGGGTATTTATTTATAAACAAGGCATGTAATATTTTAATTTATTTCCCTTTTATTTGGACTGTGGTTATGAATTTAATATTGTCGATATCATGTGTGCGTACTACTATGGGTCCCGTGGGGTCCAATGGTGTTTGTTTATTTAATATTTTGATTCGCTTTGCCTACTTTCATATTTTAACAAATATTTTAAGAAGTTTTAAATATTCCACGTTCTTATAACTAACTTAATACATTTCAAAATGGCGATTTTTAATAAAAATTTAATTTATTTAACCTAATTAATCTGCCACTTTACCTCCTGGATTCTGAGGCGTGACAAAATCCCAGCTTGTCTAGTTGCGCAACGAGGGTTTTCGCTAATCATAGCTTGTTTGCAAATCATAGCTTGCTCAGATGTGCAATGAAGGTTTTTGCTAATCCCAACACATTGGATTAATGTTCATTAATAATATCTAGGGGTTTTTTTGTTGCATAAAAAAAAAATCCCAATTTTTTTTTCTATATTCTCTCTTGTTTTTATTTAAATTACCTAGAGATCTTTAAAATTTTTGTTATTCATTTTTTTAACTTTCTTTTATATGTGTTTGATTGTTCACAGATAGAAAGACCTATGGATGATGACTCAATAAATATGATGAAAATGCTACTATAGAGTCTCATTCTTTTTTTGAGTTTGTATTCAATACAAACACTTTTTCTTAGATATTTTACTATTCTTAAGTATTGGCAAAACATAAGAAGAGTAAAAAATACCACATTATTTAGAAAAGACAGTGGGTCTCCTTATGCCTATAAAAAAGCTCAAGGCCTTTGTTTCAAATAACTCTCGTCAGAAACAATTCAAACATTTGTGTTGTGGCAATTTTTGTTTTTGTCTTATTTAATTCCAGATTGCTAATGGTGGTTTTGGGCCTTTTTTCGTTACATATTTATGAAATTTTTATTTTGTTTTATTTAATTTGTTTGTTTAAACAAAGTGGGGAATAAAACAAGGTTAAAAAAATGGGATATTGCAAAAGCCACAAAACTAGACTTCAAAAAGGTAATTTCAATATATTGTGAATTTATTGAAAAACTGGAATCTTCTTCTATTTGGGATTTAGAACCTCAATACTATGCTCTTTTGATAGAGTTGAGAAAAACTCGAGTAATTACACTTGAAAAAGTAAAACCACTACAATAGTAGGAAAGAAACAATTGATGCGATTAATAAGAATTATCAAAGAATTGATAAGAAGATTATCGAAGAATGAAAAAAGATCCAAAATTCATATACAACTTTACATGTGTTCAAAACAATTTATTCGAATTTTAAGGGTTCATCATAGAAAGCTTTCTCCAAATATTAAAGTATAACTTTTTTTGGTGGAATATAATCATTGTAATGAGACGAGATCTAAACCGGCAAGAATTGATGAAGCTACAAAAGTTCTATCAATGCACTCCCAAAATATTCATCAATTTTAAGTCCTATTATGGGTTGAATTGCACTGTTAAAAATTGTAAATACTAAAACTTTAAAATTCTAAGTCTAACTTGTAAATGACAAAATTTTCGCGTGGCACAATTTACCTGATTTACTTTGAAGCATGTTGAATCTTTTAAGGCCATACAAAGATCTTGATAAATTCATTAAAGAACTATTTGTGGAGCTCTTAACTCAAGTCAATAAATTGTTTTAAGCAAAGCTTGCATGGAAGGTGAATGTTTTAATAGATATTTTGATTGAGCTATTTGGGATGAGAACTGTAGAGTAGTGATATCAGGTAATTTTGGCTAAATAAAATAAAGAAAATTCATATTAAAATTGTGATAAGGAAAGCGCTTAATAATGAGCTTAATATTAAGAAAACATCATTGAAATGAGTTTAATAATTAGATTTCAAACTCTTATTAAATTTCAATTTTAATGAAAAATATAAAATGTCATTGAATTATATTTTTATCATATTTTTAGATGTCATTAAAACTTTTTTTAAATGGAAATTATAAAATGTTACTAAATTATATCATTTGTGATTTCATGCTTAATGCTACTAAACATATTAAAAGTTGTGTTTTATACTAAAATGTTACAAAATTAATTGTCATTAAAACTCATTTTTCTTTTGGTGTCACAAAAAGTGCAATAAATTTAAAGAACCATGGTGCAAAAAATTAAAAAAAAAAAAAACTTTAGTCACATGCCTGATATTTCCAAGTCATTTACTCTTGTTTTTTTTTTTTTCTTAAAAAAAAGATAAAGCACTTTTCTTGTTATAAATTTAATATGATTTGGAGGGGATCATTTGATTAAAACAAAGAAAGGTTGGATTTTATCCAAAGCGTACTTGATTTTTTACCCTTTTTTTTAAGGTTTCCATGTGATTAATTTACGATTTATTAAATAAATAGTTGTTATTACCTCAAAAATAAAAAAGGTTTTATGGGCATTTCAAACTCTAAGAATGGTGTAACTCTACTTTATGATGAGGTTAAGGATGTGGGCAACTCGTTTGGTTACTATATTTGCAAAAACTCAATCTAAGCTTCACTCCCTCTCTCTCTTTTAATTTTGTTTCTCTGAGAGTCCCAAGCAACCCCTCCCCAATGCATTTGTAGCCTCACCTTGCCTCTCCACTCTGCATTGCCTACCCTCGTTGTCGCTACCATGTTATCCCATTAATGAGAAATGACTGATGAAGGAAAACCTCCTAAGCCAAAGTATATTCAAGTTCTCCTAGGGCAATATTCATGTGTTGAAACTCTAACAACAACATTGCCAACTGCAAATCCCTGCTCGATTGCAAATCTCAGCTCGTCTACAAGTCGTTGCTCGCCTAGATGCACAATGAAAGTTTTTACAAATCCTTGCTTGTCTTCAAATTCCTACTCATCTACAAATCCCAACTTCCCTAGATGCGCAACAAAGGTTATTGCAAATCTTAGCTCATCTACGAACCCTAGCTAGCCTAAACGTGCAAGGAAGATTTTTGCTAATCCCAACTCATTTGATTTACATCTATTAATCATATCTAAGTTTTTTTGGTTGCATAAAAAAAAAATCCCAATTTTTTCAATATTCTTCCTCATTTTCATTTAAATTTCCTATCATGCTTTAAAGTTGATTATTGTTAGCAGAAAGAAAAAAAGAAACGTATCGACAATTGAGAACATGGATGAACTTTCAAAATCAGTTGACATTGTTATGAAAGCTCTAGATGTTGCAATTTAATTACTCCGCTTTTGTCATTTATGCTTTTTTTTTTTACTTTCCTTTATATGTGTTATTGGTTATTTATAAACCAAAAAAAAAAAACCAGTGAATGATGGCATAGTAAATATACTGAAAATAAGAGTACAGACACTCATTCTTTTTTTTTTTTTTAATTTGTATTCAATACAAACATTTTTCTTAGATATCTTGTTATTACATGTTGTTAAGTGTTGGTAAAATATAAAAAGTACAAAAAGTATCATATTGCTTAGAAAAGAAAGGTGTAGCTTCTTAGCCTATAAAAAGAGGGCAAAGCCTTTGATTTCAAATAACCTCGGTTTAAAACACTTCAAACACTTGTGTTGTGGCGATTGTTGTTTTTGTTTAATTTATTTATAGATTTCTAGTGGTCATTTTGGGGTTTGTCTTTCCCCAATATATGTCCAAAGTATTCATAAAAGTTTTATTTTATTTTATTTTTTGTTTCACGAAAACCAAGGAGCTAAACAAGATGTCGCGAACCTTTCAAAAAAAATGTTGCATAACCTACAAAAACTAGACTTTAGAAAAAGTAATTGAATTAATTATGAAGTTACTAAAAGACTATAATCTCCTTCTATTTAGTATTTAGAACCTCAATACTATGCTCTTTTGATGGAGTTGAGAAAAATGCAAGTAATCATAGTTGGAAAAGGAGAACCACTACAATAGTAAGGAAAAAAAAAAAAGGATTGATGTGTTGATAAGAAGATTATCAAAGAAATGACAAAAGATTCAAAATTCAGACACAACTTTATGTGTCTTTAAAACTTGATGCAATTTATTCAAAACTTGAAGGTTCATCATTGAAAGCTTTCTCCAAATATTAAGGTATGAATTTTTTGGTGGGATAAAATAATTATACTAAAATGTGACGCTAATTGACATGAATTAATGAAGCTACAAAAGTTTTATTAATGCACCCTCCATCTTTCCATCAATTAATGTGTCATTATCAATCGAATTGCATTGTTAAAAAGTATAAATACCAAAACTTCAAAATTCTAACCCTAACTTGTAAATGACAAAATTTTCGCATGGCATAATTTACTTAATTTAGTATAAATCATGTTGACTATGTTAAAGTCATATAGAGATCTTGATAAATTCATTAACAAACTATTTTTGGAGCTTTTAACTCAACTGTACAAACTGTTTTTTTTTTTTTTAAAAACTTGCACGGAAAGCAAATGTTTTGACATATTTTGATTTAGGTGTTGGGGATGAGAATTGTGGAGTGATGAAGTTAGATAATTTTGATTAAGTGAAATAAAAAATTTATATTAAATTTGTAATAGGGAAAATGCTTAAATAATGAGTTTAATGGTAAAAAAAAAAAAAAAAGCATTAAAGTGAGATTAAGAATGAGACTTTCAAACTCTTACTAAAGTTCAATTTTAATGACAAATATAAAATGTCATTAAACAATATTTTTGTCATATTTTTAGATGTCATTAACACTTATTTTTTAGTGAAAATTATAAAATGTTACTAAATTATATCATTTGTGAATTTTTATACGTAGTGCCACTAAGTTATATTGAAAGTGACGTTTTATGCTAAAATGTTACAAAATTAATTATCATCAAAATCATTTTTATTTTAATGTCGCAAAAAGTGCGATAAATTCAACGAACCACTAAATTATATCATTTTTATTTTTACATTATGAATTTTTGATTTTAAGATTTAGATTATTAAATTTGAGAGTACATTTATATAAAAATTTTGTAGCTTTGTTAATTTACGCTCGTTTGAGTCATATTTCAATATGCAGATTGCCTTCCAACTATCATTTCATACCTTATTATGTGGTGAAAAATTTCCATGATAAACATAAATCACACCAAGCTTTGAACACAATAAAAGTTGTGCATCAAAATATTTACATTTTACTTGTGATTGTATCAATCCTTTCGTCCCATTTCTCTAGTTGTTCTTTTTCCTTTTTCAATTGTCACTACCACAAATTTTATCCAACACAACCAAAAGACGAAAATATTGATTTTGATCATGTATTCTCACGCTAATTTCACAAAAACATCAAAGATTTTTTATTTATTTATTTATTTTGTCTAAAGTTCACAACTGACAATTCTAAAACATCTCGTTTTGTTCCCTTTATGATTTGACCAAAAAATCATGAATATTCCTGCATATATAATAATGTAAGATAACTAAGAAAAAAGATGTTTGTATGGAATGCAAACCAGAAAATCAAAGAGACATCAAATCCATTAATACTTTTTTCTGTCAATAATAAATAGCAAATATAAACATGGCATAAAAAATATATAAAAACATAGCTAGAAGAGTTTTTTTTTAAACGTGCTTGAAAATTTATCCTCAATATTGATGTGAAAATAATTATACAATTCAACAACTTACATAAAAGAAAGAAACAAAGAAACAAATAAAGAAAGAAAGAATGACAAAAAAGTATTCAAAATGCAATGCTCAAGGAAGTTCTTTCTTGTCCTCATTTGCCTGTAGGATTTCTTTTCCCCTTCTACAAACGATAATAAACATCAAAGGTGAACCTGAAAGTCTATTCTACTTTAAAATATTTAAATATATTTGCAGAAATTTGTAGCAATAATGTAGGCAATTTAAAAAAAAAGAAGAAGAATATTGAAAGGGAACCAACTCATAATTTGTGGCAACCTGCTCCAAATAATCTCCTGCAACTTTTGTACACTTGATCTCATCTAGCTGTTGCATGTCTTTTCCCTTATGCAAACACATGTCTTTTCCCTTATGCAAACAGATAATATCAAACTGATTTATTTCAGAAGGGGAACTTAAAAAAAATAAATAAATAAAGAAAAAAAGAGATAATCTAGTGCAATAACATTGCGCACATGACGTAGTAGTGCCTTGTTGACAAGTTAACTTCCTTCAGTTGTTTCTAGTGGTAAGCTGTAGTTATGGACTGCGGCTCCATAATTTCTTTTCCAACCGAATTATGTTCTCATTTATACTACTATTGCAACTACTCTACTACTATTGCTATTATTTTATTAAAAAAATTGCACCAAATAGTACAATTTTAATTTTTAAATATAAGAAAATAGTATACTTTTAAAAATATTAAAGTAAACAATATTTTTAGAATCTTGTACTCTTTTTAAACACTTGAATTTTTAAATTTTACCTCATCTTTTTCTTCTTTTTCTTCTGTTTCTTTACATTTTTATTTTTTGTTATCTCATTGTTGTTTTGTATTTCTTTTTATATTATTCTATACAAAAAATAATTTTTTTAGTCTAAATAAGCTATAAACTAAACATTATTACATTTTGATCTATTTATTTTTATTCCTAATTAATGATGGGCTAATTCACTCCTTCTCCCTTATTATTATTATTTTAGGGTGGTGGATGACTAGATGGAATTAATTTAATAGGTTACTAGTGGTATGCTGTCTGATTATTTTGGCAACCACTGATGGAGAAAACGAGTAATCTATAATAATAATTAAAAAAGAACAAATAATCTAGTAGATCATCGATCCTACTCTTGTAGATCATTCATGTAACTGGCTCTATTTGTGATTCTAACAATTAATATAGTATATTATCAGTAGTAATCTTTCATATTACTTCAGTACTCTTTCATAGTATTGTAGAGAACCTGTGATAATCTAGTATATTACTCCTGCGACCAGTTGTGGCCATTTACATGGGCATCAGCAGGTGGGCATTGTTGGTTCCAAAAATATAACTTGATAGATTGCCTATGCTATCCTAATAGATTATGCCAATGTTTGGGCGCCGATGACAATGGGGCAATTTTGACAAAACATATTTTGTTGATCAATAAGTGATCATTTAGAGCGACATGATTCTGATCTTATTTGGCTAGTATAAGTCCCTTAGAAGTACCATTCGCTATTAATGTAGCAACATTTCCAAAGGTTCCACTATATCTATGTCCATTAATGACTAGGCCTATGCAAGGCTTCCATGGCAGATGATGAATTATAAATTTGTACATCACGTAGGTAAAACTTTTAAATTCTCTTTTCGTTCAGCCAAGGGCATGAGTTTTCTCCATCGGTACTCGATTATGCAAGTACAACCAACATACAAATTTAATATCAAGAGTATGCAATATTTGTACTCATCAATAGTGCTGTGATATATATAGTAGCATGACACAATAATGGAAAGAAATAAGAGAGAAATGTAGTTTTAATTATAGTTTTAATTAATTTGTTTTTTTTGTTTTTAAAAACTACAAATATATCCTTTGAATTTGAAAAATTTGTTTCAATTTTATCCTTTATAAACTTTTTTGATAGAAAAAACATTGAGATAAAGTAAAGATATCTTTAATTAGACCAAATTTGTTTATAAAATATATTTTTTATTTTGAATTTTTTTTAAAAAAAATATTTTTACATTTAAAAACTATGAAATTATAGTCTTTTTTTTTTTTCCCTAAAACAAGATATTTAGTTTTAAGATTTTTTATGTTTTTAAATTTATAAAATATTTTTTTTATAATTGTTAAGACTAGTTATATTGTTTTGTCCAATTTGTTTCCATTCATAAGGAGGAAATTGAAATTAGTTTTTTAAATACAAAATATATCTATATAGTTTTTAAAAACAAAAGGATAAATTAAAAGATAGTTAAAACTATAAGGTATAATTATGTAATTAACCCAAAATAAAAAGCCAAAACGAAAGTACTTGTTGAAAACTACAGAGTTTTCATGTGAATTAAAATCTCTCTACTTCTTTATCCCTTGAACTTTTTTCCTCAACAAATAAATACTTCAACACGTTTTCAAACATACACAGAAATTAATCGATATATATAATATATATATATATAGGTGATTTAAAAATGAAAAGAAGAAAATGTACCTTCTCATAATCACCATCTTCTTCCATAACACATGGAAACCGTTGGAAACAAATATTGCTATTTGCTCAGCAATATCTAGAGGACTTAGCATTTCTAAAATATATAAAACATGATGAACATGATTGTGGGAGTTGATTTATTTGTTACCATTGTGTACCATTAAAATGATATTGTTGGATTTCTTGTGCATATGTTCTCGTTCACAACTTGTGAAGTCTACTAATTACAACCAAATTATGGAAAAAAAAATATAAAATAAACTAATAAAATAATATTTTGGCGGGCGAATATGATTATCATAGCCAACACTTGTGGCCATCATAGCCCACACTCGTGGCCTTCTCTTACAATGAATTCAAATATTGATGCAACTAGTGTTGCCCTTTCATTCTGTCCCTCTAATAAAGTTGTCATGCCCATCAAAATGTCGTACAAGTAACAACAAACTATAAAGGCGTTTCAAATTAGAATTTAGTAAAATAATAACTGAAGTCAGTGTAAATCATAGAGGTGGTTTTAAATTGGCTAAAACCCTTAAAATATAAACTTTGCCTCTCTTAAATTCACATAGTTTGAACATTTTTCTACAGTAAAAACCATTCTCATTCTCGTTATTCTTTCATAAACCGTAGATTTTCAAACACAAGTTTTTGTTTTAAAAGTAATGTGATATTTTCTTCCCGATTTAAACATTTACATTCCAAACGTCAATTTAAAACTATTGTTTAAACTACACAGTTTAAAACCTATAGTTCAAATTATAAAGTTGTAAACCACACTATTCTAAACCTACACATCAAACAAACCCTAAAAACCAAAAAAATGAAAAGAAAAAATTACACACGCACACACGAACTAGAGTTGGCATTTTTGAACTATTAAAATATCTTCTATCGGCATGATATTAGTCAAAAGTTATTGTAGTTAAAAGTATACGGGCGTTCGATAAATAAATAAATATATATATATATATATATATATATTATATATATATTCAAAGCTGTCGTTTTTAGCAAAAGAAAAAATTAATAGCTTCAATAAATTATGGATAAATTGTTGCAAAAAATATAATAACTAAAATAGGTATACTTTATTTTCTTTTAATAAACTATATATTAATACACGTTTTCATAACATTATTTTTTATTTCTAGTATTAAGGCCAACATGGCAACATTCACAATTCTTTTCACGGGAGTTAAAAAAATCATTATTTTTGTTACAAAATGAAGCAAAGTATAACAAAAAAAAAAAAAAAAAGTAAAGAAAACAAGGAGAAAGAACAAGAGAAAATGAGAGACAATGCAACTTTTTATACTTTCCCTTGTGAGGGATGAAAATACAAACCTAATACAATCTCTATTTATAGGCCAATAATTATAACTAGAGGTAGTAGCAATAGACATAACTTACATAGGTTATATATACAATTAAGAGAGAACAATGCACAATATTAAGAGGGATTCAATTGTGAAATAATGAGGTCTACATATGTATTGTAAATTTGTAATAAAACCTTTGTATGTATTAAGAGGCGGCATTTACACACACACTTGATTCGTAATGCTCCCTCTTGGATGTCCACCATACGAAGAATATACTTCATTAAAAACCTTATTAAGAAAAAACTCAATAGGAAAAAAACATAAGCAAAGAAAAAAGATTAAATAATTCTTGTATGCTCTGCGTTTATAACTGCCGCATTAAAAACCTTGCCAAGAAACCCATTAGGACAAAACCTAGGCTAAAAGAAAAATAGTACCAATATGCAATGTCTCCTCCTCATGTCAATATCTTTTCGTCAAAGATATCTAAGTGTCTCCTCCTCATGTCAACATCTTTTCTTCAAAGATATCTAAGTTGATGCATACTAATTTTGTATACCAACTTCTCAAATGTTGTTGTAGGAAGTGCCTTTGTAAATAAATTTGCCAAGTTGTTACTGCAGCAAATTTGATGTACATCGATATCTCCTTTCTTTTGAAGCTCGTGCGTGAAAAGAATTTTAGAAAAATGTGCTTTGTTCTGTCTCCTTTTTTGTAATCTCTTTTGAGTTTGGCGATACAGACTACGTTATCTTTATACAACACTATTGGATATTCTTTGTTGAATGGAAGATCACATGTATCTCTCATATATTGCACCAACAGTCTTAACTATACATATTCTCGACTTGCCTTGTGAATTGCCAATAACTTAGCATGATTCGAAGATGTGGCCGGTAGGGTTTACTTTGTCGAGCACCAAGACATAGCTGTAACATCATATATAAACAAATAGCCTATTTGTAATAGTGCTTTATATGGATCAAATGAATCCAATCAACTCCAATGTCGGGTCTTATGCAGTTATCAAGATAATGAAGTATTTGTTTGACATCATTCTAATATCTTTGAGTTGGTGGGGAACTATATCTTGCTAGTAAGCTAATAGAAAATGCTATGTTGGGTTTTGTGCAGTTATCAGGATACATTAGTGCACAAACAGCACTAAGATATGGTATGTCTTGACCATGAATTTCTTCATTTTCATCTCAAGGATGAAAAGGATCCTTTTTTACATCATGGAATCGTATAACCATGGGAGAACTCATTGGATGAGAGTTATCCATATTAAAACGTTTTAATACCTTTTCAATATATGTTGACTGATGAACAAAAAGCCCTCCCGATAAATGCTCGATTTGCACGCTGAGACAAAATTTTGTTTTCCCAAATTCTTCCTTTCAAATTCATTTTTCAAATATGTTATTATATCTATAAGCTCTTCATGAGTCTCAATGATATTAAAATCATCAACATAAACAACAATAATAGCAAATTCAGACCTTGACTTTTTAATAAAAACACATGAGCAAATTGTATTGTTATATATCCTTCCTTCAAAAGAAATTTACAAAGACAATATACCACATGCGTCCATATTACTTTAATCCAAACAAAGATCTTTGTAATTTAATTGAATAAATTTTTCAGGGCTTTAAATTAAATGTTTTAGGCATTTTTAGCTCTTTAGAGACTTTCATATAAATGTTACTATCGAGTAATCCATACAGATAAGCTGTCACAACATCCCTTAGATGTATATGAAGTCCGTTTGAAATCACCAAGCGAATAAAAAATCTAAACATAATTTCATCCACCACTGAAGAATCCCTGCTCAAGCTCGGGAAGCACTAGATAATGGCCAAATTCCTGAATTCTCACCAACCCGATCTGGAGAATAAGTGAAGGAAAATGTAATAAAAAATTAAAAGAATCTTCACTTGCTTTAGCAGTGATTTTCCTTTGTTGACTATTACGCCTCTAAAATTTGTAAGTATCTGCTGAAGAACGCCTATAAAAGGCCAAGAGCACCTTTGTTGTAAGTCGTCCAACGTTTCCTCTAAGGCTCTGCCTTAAAAAATGTTCTGTGATGAGTCTATGTCTGCAGAGCTTCTGCAGAAGTTTGAATCTCTCTTAGACTATTGTTTGTCTTTATATAGTGTAATAGTTAAATAAATAAAAATAATGTTTTGTTTTAAAAAAATTGTTGTTTTTTTACTTTAAAAATGTCTTTTTAATTTTTCTTTTGTTGCGTGAAAATGTCAAACTTTGACAAAATTAATTAAGATAATTTTAACTCTTTAAGTGGAAATAATGCCAAAATTGTTTTGAAATATGGCTAATATTTGTTTTAAATATTTTTCTTGTTAAATGATGAATTTGATTTACTGTAGACATAAACTGGCATAAGTAACTTTTATAGAAGCTCTGCATACGTAGATTGGTCGCAGAACATTTATTAAGGCAGAGCCTTAAAGGAAATTACCGAAAATAATTCTTCACTTTTCTTTGTCAACCATAAATTTCAACATAGCTTTTTAATAATTTAACAATTTTTTTTTTTTTTTTTACCTTTAACTCATAAGGCATTAGATCATTTTGAATACATTTGAAGTCATGCCAATATTATGGGAGGGTGGGTAGGGTTTTAAATTTTGTAGTCTATTGTGAAAATTTGTTTGTTACGTATATTTGTTATGAAATTTTGTTATATTATAATTTCATTTTCTCTATAAAATTAAAAAAAAAAAAGAAAAAAGAAAAAAAGTTGAATAAAAAGTGGATGACAAATAAAGAAAGTTTATTTCAAGTTTGGGTTTGTTACTTGCGAATTAAATTGCACATTTTAAGAATCTGGGAATAATATAAGTGTCTTATGGGTGAATCAAGTCACAAATATATCTTTCACTCAACTTTTTACCCAAGCCTTGCACTACAAGCTAAATAAAGCCCTAATGATCCTTAATTTAGTTTTAATCTATATTAGTGGAGAGAGGGATGAAAAAAAAAACCTATGAGATTTTGTTAAAATAAATTAGTCCACATTAACATAAATTTATCTAGATATTATGCATTGTTTTAAAAAGCATACACTAATGAAAAAATCCATTTGAAATATGAGAAATGCTCTTTAAATGAATTATAAGCTTGAATAATATCTGTATTTTACTTTGATTCATAAATATGAGACAACCTCTGAGGAAAATCTGCAAGGAATCATTAGTTGTTGAGAAATCCATCTTTTATCTGTTTTAATGTTTTATCGCTTTAATTATTAGGGACTAGTAATAAGCTAGTTGAGGGGTATGATGAGACTTAAAAAATGTACATTTTTTAAGGCTAAATATCATTATTTTGTATTAATATTTCTCATTTTATCCCTTAATTATAGCATTTGTGTTTTAATTAGTATTTTTGTGTCTAAGTATAAAAATGTGTTTAAATACATATTTTCAACTTGTTTTTATATTTAAGTATATTTTTGATAATTTTTAGAAGTATTTTTGTTTGTTAAATAATTAGTCTGTGTAAAATAAATTAATTAAAACCATAAAAATAATATATTATGATTTTATTTTTAGTCCTAATGTGTCTATAAATGTGTTTTAAGTGTATAAATATGTTATAATATATTTTTAATAATTTTTAAAAATATTTTTATATCTTAAGTACTGTTTTCAATATAACAGAATTAGATTTTTACCGTATTTTTATATAAGTAAGTTTTTATGCTTTTTTTTAGTTTATTTTTGATTTTATAAACATTGTAAATATTTTTTTGTAAAATAATTATAAGGTATTTGGGAGAGTGGTTGGAACCACTTTTACTGTAGCATATGAGAACTTTTTACTGTAGCAAATTTGTTTTTTGTTATTGTAGCATGTGAAAACTTTTTACTGTTCATAATTGAGATTGTGGTGAAAATAACTTTGCCAAACAAGGCCTTAATTTTGTTTCAGTTTTTTAATTTTAAATTTAAAACTTGAAGCAAAAATGGTGCAAAATGACACCAAAATAAGCAGAAACCAACAACAAATGTAAATAGTGCCTGTACTAGTGCTGAATCAGCATGATGTCAACAGTTAATTAAAAAAATAGAATGGTGAATCAGCCGTCGTTCTGCGTGTCTGCCATTTCGTCAAGATACGAAAGCCGAAGAGTAACTGATTCTGGGATCTCATATCTGATTCGGATCACCAAAAGGTTCTCTACCTTGAGAATTGATTTGGGGTTTTCTGAAAGAAGTTCACCCCTTTCGTAGCAGATGCATAAACATGTGTGGGCTCATTGCTTTTGAATTGACCAGATGGACCCGCTGGTCTCTTTTTCTCGTCGACTACATTTTTTGATCCATTTTTTGTCTGTTCTGCTTCCCTGCTATTCCCAGTGCCATAATACTCGAGCTCCACTCGAGCCTAGATTGCTTGAAGATTCCTTCATCGATCTCTCTGTCATCGTCATTATTCTAGGGGTCGATTCTCTCGCTTGAGCTAGAACTGATATCGATTGGTTTTTTTTTTTCAACATTTTCTATGGCAAAAAGGATTTTTAAGGGAAATCTAGGGGATTGAAAAGTCTAAAAAAATTAGAGTTTCAAAGTTGTTCTTGAAGTTTCTAAATCCGTTAAGCCAAACAATCCAAGAAACAATGGAT
Source organism: Artocarpus hirsutus (assembly GCA_946598075.1). Classification (NCBI taxonomy): domain Eukaryota; kingdom Viridiplantae; phylum Streptophyta; class Magnoliopsida; order Rosales; family Moraceae; genus Artocarpus; species Artocarpus hirsutus. The sequence continues at coordinate 1,987 of CAMOHE010025591.1, read as the reverse complement.
TTTCTCAAAATATGGAGCGAAATGGGTGCCAAAATACGTAAAAAGGGAAAAGAAACAGATTTATGGAAAGAAAATCACAAGAAAAATAAAGGAAAGGGTGAGAATCTTGCCTGGAAATCCTAAGAGACTCGGAGACTTGAAAACTCAAAAGAACTTCAAAGAAGAGAAATGGAAAAGTGAAGGGAGAAAGAGAGGTTGGCTTATATAAGATTGCCTGAAAATCTCTATGGATGGCCAAGATTGAATCTCTATGACATAATTTGACAGCTTAGCCGGGACATCTTTTTGGGTTCCCGTTCAAATCGAGACCTTGTCTCATCAAACTTTCATTGACGTCAGCATAACGGGGATATTTTGACATGTTCCAATTAGATTGTGCCATGTATAAAGTATAACAAACACGCATTTCCTCAAGGGAATGTCATGATTATAGTTGAATGAGTTATTTTATGCAAAGGAAGCAATGGCTCAAGTAATCAGTGGACAGTTCGATTTGGTGTGATCGACATCACTTCTATAAGAAATGGGGCAACTGTTGGGGTGTATGATTTAGTGAGGCTCAAATAATGAGGCAACGGCCTAACGTGGGAGGCTTAAGTTGTGATCAGAGCGAATTGAGTTCAAGAACAATGTTCGATTCGATCTTGGCTATCACTATTGAATTATAGGTCTGTAGTTCGTTTGGCTGTTAGGACCTATTGGCTTGATAGAAGTTTGCTTAACTCAATTGGATGGATTCAAGTTTTATTCACCATGGAGATTTGTTCGATGGGATCGATGAAACGGATTCGAGTTTAG
>CAMOHE010025590.1:0-11738 GCA_946598075.1 Artocarpus hirsutus | reverse complement strand
CATGATAAATTCTTAAGAATAACTATTGCACTATCACTGCTTATTCAGCGAAAAGGGAAAATATATACTAAAAATATACATGTGCTTAGTGCTATCATCTTAGAGTAACCCAAAATTGTCGTGCATCATTCACATAATAATACAGTTAAGAGTGCTTTTCATTTGCCAAATTGTTGCTTAATTATTTATAGTTTACTTCCAAATTGCTTAGTGATGCCACTTGTTTCTTGCATTATTGTTGGCCAGCAACTCATGTGCCTTTCTTGTTAGAAGTTAGAACCTTATACAAGGTAATACTAATTATTGTAAAGTTCTTGAATTCGTGTCATTAAGTTAGTGGTGGACTGGTGGGAAAATGTTGAACGAACATGTTTTAGGCAACAGAGATAGTGCAACTTATTTTCTAACCAAAAAAAAAAAAAAAAAAGAAACAGAAAAAAAGAAAACAGATAGTGCAAATTATTTGGGCCATTATGACCTGGGACAAAGCATCTGAGAAAACACTTTTAGAAACGACAGTATTATATAAAATCCTTGCTCAAGCTTTTTTTTTTTTTTTTGTAAGCTAATGTATTTTAGTAAAGCTAATGTATTATATAAAATCCTTGCTCAAGTTTTTTTTTTTGAAAGCTAATGTATTTTTAATTCAGTAGTGTCGTACACATTATGGCGCATCATAACCTTGATTTGAGATTGATTGTGACTGCACCCTTTATTTCTTTTATAGGGAAAAAGGCAACTTCATGTTTTTAAGAAAATATTTATTTTTAATGCAAAATTTCAAAAGAGCACGTCATTTTCTTTATTTAGAATAAGAAAATAGTGATACAAGAACGGCCCGGCCTAGCCCGGCCTAGTCCATGCTCCTTAGGCCTATGCGGGCCGGCCCATATTAAAATATCCTTAGCCCGGCTCGACTCACGAGCCAATTTTACATGGGCCGTGTCATGGGCCTTAAATGGGCCGGTCTATCTTGGCCCATCATGGGTTTAAATGAGTCAATCCATCTAAGCATGTAATTTTTAATTTTTTTTATTTTTATTTTTTATTTTTAAATTTTTAAACAAGTTAACAAATATAAAAGTTTGAATAGTCAAGGGAAATATAAAAAGGAATTTTTTATTTACGATTGCCTCATTAAAAACTTTTCCAAGGAAAACCCAATATGACAAAACCTTAGTAAGGAAAAAAGAGTACAATCGGGATAATTATACATAAGATGTTTACAAAATTACTAAAAACAAAAAAAAAAGACATAAAAAACAAAAAAAAGACATAAAAAACATAAAAAATATTGTTCATTGTGGGCCAGGATGGGCTGGCCCGGCTCGACCCATGATTTTCCATGGACCGTGCCGGGCCGGCCTGTCACTGTAGCAGAACGGGCCCGGGTCGGCCCACGAGCCGCGGTCCATTGTTACATTTCTATAAGAAAATTCAAATTCTACATATTGTGGTGTAATCAAGTGAAAAAATTATCTAAAGTTGTGCTTGCAAATGCTTCATATGATTAGGAGCTCAAATTTATTGTTTTATATTTTTATGTCTCTTTAGTTGTCTCTTAAATTAATTTTTGACACCTTATTGATTATTTAAGTGTTATGAGTGTTCTGTTCCCATCGATGAAGCCATGTTGTTATTATATTTACTTGACATTACAAATAATTATTGAAAGGATAATCAAGGGGCTAAAAAATAATTATTGATAGTATAATAAGGGGACAAAAAAGGTCCAATGTTTAAAGGACCCTGATCTCAACCCCACCACTCAAAAAATCCAATGTTTTATTTAATTAATCGTAATATCATTGTCATTTCAATGTATCGACAGGCTCTTTAGTAATTACACTACAACCAAAATGACGTTGATTATGTATAAATAAGCCCTCGTAAATAAAGAAATAATATTCATATAAAATCTTTAAAGGACAGTCTCAACGCCCACCGCTCAAATAATCGTTATATCATTGTCATTTCAATGGAAGGCAGCACTTCAGCAATAGCAACATGTAGCAATAGAAAGTTAAAATTTACAATTACATGTCCTTATTTTACTTTTTACACATCTTGTTTTAACCACATCACATTTTACTTCTTATACCCTCTTAAAATATCAAAAAAATCCCCACATCTAAATAGTATTATTGGTTTACCCACCAATAAACTTACAATTTTTTTTTCACACATTTTCCTTTTTTCAAGTTATATACTAAATAGTTTTTTTAATATAATCTTCCTTCCTTTTTTATTAAACCAAATTTTGGATTCCAAAAAACAATAATAAATAATATAAAATGTAAAAGTTTATATATGAATCAAACAAATTGTATTTTCTTTGCTTTAAAAGAAGAAAGGAAATGTTTTTTTTTTCTTGTTTCTTTTTATATCATGCTTTTTTATATCAAACCAATGTGGTTTCTTTTACTGGAGCACATGGTTTATAGTTATTTACGAATCAAGCAATTTGTAATAATATTTATAATTATAATTAGCACATATAAAACAACAATAAAAATAATTTTTTTTGAAAAAAATTAACCACATATATATTTTTTACGGGAGACCCTCTTATGTTGGAATCTATCTTTATTCTTTTGAAAAAATAATACATTAATTTTTTACAAGGGAATAACGTGTGTAATGAGTATTTTTTTCAAATACTTTTATCCTTAAGAGTAATTTTATCAATAGATAATAAATAATAAATAAACCTTAGAGGGGTATTTGAAAAGTAAGATGAGAGGTGTTGATAGATGCGGCCATAAATTAATAGGCTGTTTGGTATGTAGATTCAAAACCATTTAAGCCAGTTCAAACAATAAAAACGGTTCAAATTGACATTAGGTGGCGTACTAAGTAAGACTAGTTCAAACTATGAAGGCGGTTTTAAAACTGTTAAAATCCCTAAAATTCAAACTTTACCTCCCCTCAAGATGACACAGTTTGAACTATTTTTTACAATAAAAACTATTTCTATTTTCGTTTTTTTTTTCATAAACTATAGTTTTTTAGACATCAGTTCTTATTTTAAAACTAGATGTGGCGTTTTATTCTTGTTTTAAACATTTACGTTTTAAACCTTTATTCAAAACCGTCATTTAAATCATACAGTTTAGAACTTATAATTTTAACTACAAGGTTTTAAATGACACAATTTTAAACCTGCGCACTAAACAAACCACAAATGTTTCTTGGCAGCCCTTCGCGATCCAAACCCAATAGTTTACGAGATTCCGAGCTTACCACTTATCAATTATCAGCAAGAAAATAATATATATATATATATATATATATATATATATATATATATATCAGCAATGGGCTCAAGGCAATATTGGCAATAAGCAAAATCTCGGTACCTTCAAATGAAAATATTAGCTAGTGGCTGACAAAAAGGAGTCCACATGGAAACAAAAGTCAATTATAATAATAACAATAATAATAATGAAAACTTAAAAGAAGGTATATAAGATTAACAGATAAAACTAGTTCACTTTGGGATGCAAATATACACAGGGTAATATTAAAGATATCAGCTTTAATTCTAACTCTTATCTCAACTTTTAACTTGTCGTTAATTTATTAAAAATACTTGTAGTCTATTTTTAACAAAAAAAATACACACATTATAATTAGAGCTTGTATTTCAAGCATTTTTCACTTTCATATGTATAAGCAAAAATTATAAAGGAATCATGACATGTATGGCACGATCTATGTAATTAGTCCTATTCTGCTATCATGACGCGTGTTTTATTTTTCTGTCTGTCGTACCAACACAAATCATGAATCCTAAAGTATTGGTTTGCCAGGTCCATTAAAGTTGTCATGTGCGGTGTTTGTATTATAGAGTGGCAGACCACTAATTTGCTTATTCAATAATTCAAATTTTCTTTTCTCTTAAGCTTGAGGTAGAGAATTTACACTATTTAATTTCCTTATAAAAATAATTCGAATGGGATAAAGGTACAAAAATTGGTATTGGTAGAATTGATAGAATGCCATTTAAGTTCAGGTTTTGAAAACGAGGCTTGCACAAACATCATGAAATATTAAAATACACTGTTCTCTTGTAAATAATATTGGAAACATTTTATACTAGAGTTATAAATGTTAAAAAATTCATCAATGTTAGCAGAAGATTTACACGATGGTCTCATTTTACTTAGATTAGTGGCACAAGAAGTCTTATACTTAGAGCGGTTAGATGTTAAAGTTGTCTTTTTTTATGGTAATTTGGAGGAAGAGATCTATATGATGAAGCCATAAAGATTCAAAGCATAGAAAAAGGAGAAAACGGTTTGTAGACTTTAAAAGAGCTTGTATGGTCTCAAACAAGCTTCTCAACAATGGTATAAAAAGTTTGACAGTTTTAAATGTAGTAATAGTTTCCTGAGGTACTAGGCGGATTGTTGTTGCTATGTGAAAAAGTTTACCGACTCTTATATTGTTTTGTTACCATATGTTGATGATGTGCTAATTGCAGGAGCTAACAAACAGGAGATTAATAAGTTAAAAGGGCAATTTCTCAAAAGAATTTGCAATGAAGGATTAGGATGCTGCAAAACAAATAATTGGGATTAGAATTACGAGGGACAGGGACGTGTTGAAATTGTCACAAAAGGAGTATACAAAGAAGGTGTTAAGCAAGTTCAATTTGGATGAAGCAAAACAAATAAGTACATCTTTAGCTAGTCTTTTCAAACTATCCTAAAAACAGTCATTTTTTGCAAAGCAGGAGCGAGCCTAAATGGCTAAAGTGCCTTATGCCTCCGCTATAGGCAGTATTATATAAACTACGATGTGTACCAGACTGGACATCTGCATATGCAATTTGAGTTATGAGTATGTACATAAGTAATCCAGGCAAGCAGCATTAATTGGGAAGTAATGAAATGGATTTTTAGGTATGTGAGAGGTACGACAGATTTAGCCTTGTGCTTCAAGAAGTTAGACTTGGGATTGTCAAGTTATGTGATGTTCATATGGCTGGAGATGTTGATGGCAGAAAGAGTACTATTGGGTTACGACAGTTAGTTGGGTCTTGAAGTTGTAAAAGACCAATTGCTACTAAACACTGATCATTAGATGATGGTGACAAGAAGACAATTAACTAAACCGTTATCTAATTTAGAGTCGTAATATATGGTCTACTTTTCACGACAGTTTTAATCGTCGTTTAAAGTCTTTTTGGGTCCTAATTTATTAGCATTAGACGATAGTTTTTAAAGAAAACTATCGTCTAATATGCACATTAGATGATAGTTTTTTGCAAAAACTGTCGTTTATTATATCTTTAAAATAGAAAAAATATCGCAAAAATTATTTTTTCTCAAAGAACATTTTCTTCAAATATTATTCACAAATTCACGTCCTCCTTTTTAATAAACTTAATTCATATCTCATTATTTAAACATAACAACTTTCAAAAGCATATCTTACCAATTCTCATTGTCATATATAATTGATATAGATATAACATCTTTATTTCCAAAATTATATACAAAGTTTCTTTACAAAATCTAAGAACAAAAAAAAAATACTTTATCAAATACAAAGAAAAACTATAAATCCAAAAAAAAGAAGAAGCTAAATTCAAAAGAAACAAAATACCCAAATTTTGGTGCTCAATAAGATTACGACAATGATGGAGATAACAAATTTATTTCTAAAACTACAAACAAAGTTTCTCTACAAAATCTGAGAACAAAAATATTTAATCAAACGTAAAAAAAAAAACTATAAATCCAAACAAAAACAAGTCAAATTCAAAGCAAGCAAAGTATCCAAATTTTGGTGCTCGATGTGGTGGCAACAACGACGACAATGGCAAGGACTACAATGACAACGATGGATAAAAGGATCTTGGTAGCGGTGGTTGAGGAAGTGAGGAGTTTAGAAGAGATTAGGGACTAAATTTGGAGAAAATAGTTAAGTGAGAGTTAGGAGACGAGAAAGACAGAGATAGAGAATCCTTAGCGAGAGAAGATGGAATTTAAGAGAAAAATTTTAGAGTTTGTAAACTAAATTTTAACAACCCGCCTTTTTGGTCCATAATTTAACATTCTTAGACTTGATTTTTTAACTTAAATCTTACTTACCATGGTAAAAAAATACCGGGTAAATTTTTTTCTTTTCTTAAAACTTTCTTGAAAATGTTACGACATTCGTTGCAACATAAATTAAAACATAGTTCAAAACTTGACTTTACAATCATCCAAACATTTCTTAAAATTCGTAGAGTAAACATTTACTTTTGTAAAACCTTTTAAAATATCTTTTTAAAAATAGTGAAAACTTTTTCTTTAAGCAGCGAAAAATAACTGTAGTGGTATCTATACCCAATCATTGTAACTGTCAACACAATATTAAGCTCTTCAACAAGTCTTACTGGTCTTTTATAGAACTATCTACAGTATGAAAGAACTTATAATGAGCTTATGCTCATTAAGTCCAAACAAATCTCACAAAATACAAATCATCACAAAACTTTTCTCTTTAAACCTTTCTTGTAAAACATCTTTCTTAAACATTTATCATAAACATGTCTCATAAAATGTTTTTGACAAAACGTTCTTCATAAAAACATTTATTGCAAAATGTTTTTCATAAACATTACTCGCAGGAACACTTCTTAAAAGGAATGCAAGCAATGCTATAATGCATGATTCCATTTATGGTCTTTTATGAACATTTTATAATCATACTAAACTCTTTTGAAATATGGGCCCAAGTGTACAAACCAAATGTGCTTAACCCTTGAACACCGAGACCGTAACATAACTTAGCATGACATTCTCCTTAGGTCGAAAGGCTGGTACGATACTTTCTTATCTTAACTTAAGGGTTTGATTACCAATCTTGTAAGTTAGTGAACATTATGCATAACATAACTTAATGTCTAAAACAACAAACATAATATATGCACTTATATTACAAATCATGACTTGAACTTTAAAACATTACGCATAACAAATACAATACGTTTCAAACTTTTATAAATCATTTGAAATTCACTTTTTTATACTATAGGGTGAGATTTGAAACTTACTTGTTTATAGCTTGAATGTTCTCACTTTATCTTTTTCCTTATATCAGTCGGCTTTGTGTCATGTTCAAATGACGCCTGACTATTAACTAATTGATAATAGAATTTAAACGTTTGAACATTCATTCTTTACACTTAGTTTCATTACCTATTGGTTTTTGCATCTTAGCGTGATTCTAAACATTTTTCATCTAAGGGTGTTTTTGCTAATTTGGAAGGCTTGGGGTCTATTTTAGCGATTTTATAACAAATGATGATTTTATCCTTTATGAGTTTTGTTCTGTAAATTCGTAAGTTTATTAAGCTTCTCATTTTACTTTACCATCACATTACTAATGGGTTACAAAAAAATTCCCACCAAGAGGTTTTTTTCAAAATCGGACGTTTTGAGGCCCATTTTAGCCCCTTTGTGAAAAAAATGATCGTTTTGCTCTTGACCGGTCTTAGAAAACATTTAGAACCTGTTTTAAGTGAAATTTACATGTCCTTGTTACTTGTAGCATTGCAAAAAACAAAACAACAGTTTTCTTTTTTTGAAAAATCTATTTTATCAAAACTTTATGGTTTTGACTTGTATTACTAAATCTCGATGATTTGGCCCTCATCGTGTTTTTTTTTTTTTTTTTTTTGGTATAAAGTTCTCAAATTCTTTTAGGTTTTCAAATATAAAATTACTTGTTGCCCAAAGGTATGTAGAGATTCAGCTTTCCATATCAAAAAATGCTGTTTCGCATGGTTTTATAGTTTTGACCCGAAATATAATATCTTAACATTTTTACCTCTAGGACCAAAAACAACCTATTTATTCCAAGACGTCCAATTTTTCACAAGAATTAAAACTTTTAAAAGCTCCTCTGTTAAAATCCTTTTATTTCAAAATGTTTTCTTTTGAAATTTCATGCTTAAAATTTCATAAAGCTCATAACTTAAAATTAGTATAGAATTTTAAAAGCTCATAACTTAAAATCCTTTTAAAAGCTTATATCAAAAAATGTTGTTTCGCATGGTTTTATAGTTTTGACCCGAAATATAATATCTTGACATTTTTACCTTTAGGACCAAAAACAACCTATTTATTCCAAGACGTCCAATTTTTCATAAGAATTAAAACTTTTAAAAGCTCATCTGTTAAAATCCTTTTATTTCAAAACATTTTCTTTCAAAATTTCATGCTTAAAATTTCATAAAGCTCATAACTTAAAATTAGTATAGAATTTTTACGAGCCGTCTACGCTGCTTTAAAGTTTTAATGAGATCTACAACTTCTGTGTTTTAACTTTTCTCAAAATAATTCATGTTCATAGAGTTTTTGGACAGGCAGAATTAAAAACAAAGTTTTTTTTGGCTTGACCAAATCAAAATTCAAGTGGAATTTCTTCACGAAAATTATCTAGATCGATGTTTCCAATAAATCTCATATTGAACTTGGAAAATAATTCGGCCTCTAAGTGCCTTAAGCATTGGATTCTTTCAAAAATGCCCTTAATACACTTTTTTTTTTTTTTACCAAAACCATTCTTAGCTTGCTTTCCTTGAGTTTAGTTTTGTTTAAACCTTTCTAAGCTTATCATCAAGTGCTTAATACATAAACAAAACATGCCATAATATTTCTTTTATACGCCATGCTCAAAATCCTTTTATCAAATACTTAGAGTGCTTAAAAATACTTAAACTTGTTGTTTATTATAACTTTTCTTTTGCCTCAAAACCATAGTTTTTCATCTTTCCATCATTATCATCATTCATATTTCATACTCTATAATCATGCCATATAGTCTTTTTTACATGCCATAACCCATAACTTGTATCAAACACTTGGTATGTATATAAGTATATAAACTTTTAGCATAGCTTGTGAGACCAGGGCTTTACCTAGATCATCCAAAGTGTTTGTCCCCTCTTTTTAGTTGTTGAAAGCTTCCAAGTTTCCTTGACATCAAGGTCATAGCATACCATAAAAACCCAACTCAAAACTTGAACAAAAACCTTAAAGGTTAGGGTTTTACCTTAAATCTCTTTAATCCTCCACTATACTCCTTGATTTTGCTTTAAAACATGATTGGGAGGCTTAATATCATCAGACTTGAGAGAGAAAATGATAGCGAGGGAGGCAAATTTCTCTTGTGAAAATAGGATGATTTTTTGATCAATGAAACAAACTTTTATTTCACTTAAGTCCTTCACTTTATAATGACTTACTATGGGGATCTTTTTGCAAAGAAAACTTTGCTCTCCTTCAAACACATTATAGCAGGTTTCCAAGGGGGAGAGGTGGAGCATTTTTTGTCATAAAAGTGTCACTTTGGTGGAGATAAATGTGTTTAATTTTCAACCATACACTAAGTCACATTAAGACACATCACTAAGGACTTGAATGTCGTATAAATTTGCTCCAAAACCAAACAATACAACCGGTTCTACCATGGAGAGATGTGACAATTTTCCTTCCTCTAGGATGTCACCAATGGGCCCCACTCATTCTTATATAGTCTAAATTTATATTGACAGTATTTTTTTTCTATACTACTAGTATACTTTCTATATTGCCAATATACTTTTCTATATAATTTATAAAGTCTCACAACCTTCCATACCTTTCCATATTCTTCACATAGTATAATTCTTAAACTGCTTGATTTTGTTTAATATAATTTATATACTACATAATTTTATGCACTATAATTTCTTGCCGAACTTTATTAGTATAATCCTTATTTTGTTATTCTAATATTGTATAATTTTATACTGTTTAATTTTTATACTATATAATTTTCATTATTTTATATAGAATTTTTTTTTTACTGTATTTCTATCTTAAAATTTGTTGCAACACCCCTTGCAACAATTAAGTTTTCTAGTTTATTTTCATATCATTCCTTGTTTAAGACTATGGCATGATTTTTAAATCTTAAAATCTCATTTTTTTTTTTACTTTTATGGAATTAATTGTAAAAAAAAAATCAGATTTAAATGGTAATCCTTGTGAGTGTTCTAAAAATACTTAACAAATTTTTGAGTATAAAATTTAGCTTCACAAAATCTGGACATAATTTAACATAATCCATTAATTTTTGTATGTATAATGTACTAAAAATTCTCAGGTGTCACATACATAGAGTGTTTGGATAGAAAAAATTCAAAATTTTTGAAAAAAAAAAAAAAGAAAAATGTGTAGGAAAAAGACTTGCCTATTTTTATTTAGACGATGGTTTTCTCAAAAACATCATCTAAAGCACGCAACATTTAATGCTAATAAATGCCGTGTGATTTATGACGACAGTTTCCTACCATCGTCTAATTAGTGTCATTACGTAAGCTACAATTTCTAGTATTGGATGTTCTTTCCACTATTGAAGCGGACTATGTTGTTATGATTGAAAATTTTGGTTGAAGTGGAGTATATATGTTGTTATGTTGTTATTGAAGCGGAGTATGTTCATTCCACTATTGAAGCAGAGTATAATTGCAGTCATTCTTAGAAGAATTTGGTCATAAACAGAGGAAGGGCTTGTTGCATTATTAAAATTGAAATGCCATTCATTTGGCAAAGAATCCTGGTCATCATACTAGGAGGAAGCATATACAGGTTTGTTACCACTTTATTAGATCGGCTTTGAAGGATGGAGTTTTAATGCTTGAGAAGATTCTTGGGATTTTGGATCCAGCTACTATGTTGAGAAAGACTATTGCGATCAAGAAACTGAAGTCATGCACAACTTTAGTCGGGTTCTCTCTTAAGGATCGAGGAGTTGTGACTGCTATAAGGAGAAATTGATGACGAATTAGTCTTTAAGTAGGAGATTGTTAAGAGACATGGAGCCTAATTTACCTCCTGATGAATTAGTATCATATGTACAGTTGGAAAGCACGTCGTAGTGCCAACAAATGGGCACTATGTGGCGTCAGGCTAAAGGACACATGAAGCTATTTTTGGGCTTTTTGTTTCCTCCTTTTTGCAAACCTATAAATAGGATATGATAGGGTTTATTTATATAACTCAAGAATATATAGAGGAAAACGTCTAGAGAGATAACACGTGCAAATCTTCTCTTGTAGACTTTTTCATCATATAGTAAATTTTTGCAGTGACTAAAAGTAGACGTAATTCTCACATTGAGAGTGAACTACTATAAATTTTGTATTCTTGTTTATTTTCGTTTCGCATATTTTTTGCTCTCGATAGCATTAAGACGTAATTTACAACATTTTTAATATTTTTCATGCTCTTAGCTTATGTCAATAAAATTCTGACCGGTATTAAGTGCTTCCTCTCAGGATGTGTCGTAATAAGATCACACGCAACCATGTTTTGATTAAAAAAGAGAATATGCTTTCAAACTTCTTTGCAATAATTTAAATTTTTAACTCTTCTTCGATGATCTCTTATCAAGTAGCCTTACTTGCATTGGTTTTAATCAACTACTGAACTTTAAGCCTTGTTTAGGAGGGAAAGAAGCTATGGAGAGATATTAGTAGTAAATACCAGGGATCAGGATCGGAGGGGAATGAAAGGTCTATACATTTATATGCCGTTTCGCATGAAAAGAAAGAAATCAATAACCACCTTTGATTTGTCAGGTGCTGGGTGCAAGGAAAGGGGGGAAAAAAGATTCATCTCTAGAGTTGCTCTTTTTACTCTTCTTTACTTTGTTAGCTATGAAAGGTAATAAAGTAACTTGATCTCATAATG
>CAMOHE010025588.1:0-14178 GCA_946598075.1 Artocarpus hirsutus | reverse complement strand
AGAGGAGAAAGGAGAGAGAGGCGAATTGGAGATTCCGAGAAGAAGAAGAAGAAGAAGTGCAAGATCGCTGAGGAAGAAAATGACATGGATGCTGACGATGATGATGATCAAGAACAGGACCAAGTGACGAACAAGAAGAAGAAGAAGGCAAGATTTGCATCAGAAGAGACATTATTATTATTTTCAGTTGAAGGAGAAGAAGAAGCGTGAAGAAAGGTGGGTTTCTAGTTGGTTCTTCTACATTGCTTGCTTTGATTGGGTTGTGTTTATTGAGGTGGATGGATAGTTACTTGTTACTTGAACGAGAAAGAGAAGAGAATCCGGGGGAAAAGGTCGAAAAAGAGTGGACTTTTCAGGCAGCCAAAGCAAAGCCAAAAAGGAAACGGAAGGAAAGGAACAAACTAGTTCGGAGGACGAAGAAAGGTATTGTTGGATTTTTTTTTTTTTTTTTTTTTTTTTTTTTAACTTAAACAAGTTAACAGACAACAAAAAGTGCCTTTAGCATTCTTTTTTTAGTTTTTCCAAAAGGATTTTTGGTGCTTTTTTTTTTAATGCTTAGTCCAATTAGTACTGAACACCGCAAATTAAATCATATACTTTTGTATTATAATAAAAATAAATTTATTTCAAGCAAAAAATAAATAAATTTTGAAAAAATTAATGACCAAACTTCCTTTTTTTTGTTTGGTTGAACTAACGAACATACTACTAATTACATACTACATAGAACTACCGGATCAAATATTAAATGGTAAAAAGATTTATATTTTTTAACTTACAAATTCTTTATTATTAAATTAAATTAAGATTATGTGATTATATGTATAATTTACCAGTAATTTTACATCTTGGAGTTCAAAATCCCCACCTTAAGTAAACAAAAAAAAGGATAAATAATTAATAATAATAATAATAATTTTTTATAGTAATATTTTTGTTAGATATAAAAGAATTTTGTGTTAATAATATAAGAGGATATTTCTTCAATCCCCTAAAAACAAAGGCAGGCAAAATTTGAAAAGGTTACTTTTAAAAATAAAATCCCCCATAAACAAGAGGAGGACTACGTTATTCAATACGACACGCCACTGACTCGGAAATTGGAATATCCACATCCAAAATATAAAACCAAAACATCTCCGTTCAAGTTTTGTCGGATCGACAGAGGCGGGCGTTTTTCTCGTGCCTCTTCCCGCGCATAAAATTCCTGTACTTTTTTTTTTCTTTTTTTGGCTCCTGATAGAATGGCTGTACTTATAACAATCAAAAAGAGGCCCTTTTATTCATTTAAGTTTCTTTTGTAGTTTTCTTTTTATTTCTTTTTTTTTTTTACGTTGCATGTCTCCCGTTTTCTGCATCTCAATTGACATGAACTCATCACATTTTACCCAACTAATGAACTGGATGGTATACACTTTTTTCAATTCCAAGAATAATAGACCAATTTTAAATATAAATATAAATAGAAAAATTATACCAGGTGGCATACTTCTAATCTCAAGCAAATAATACAATTTTAAATAAATTAAAATATGTAGTAATTTTATCCCTTTTTTAAATACTAAAATTTTCAATTTTATCTGATTTATCCTATGTTTTTCAACCCCCTCAAAAAAAAAAACCTTAGATTTACTCTCTCTTCTCTCCCTTCTCTCCTCCTCCTTTCTCTTAAGCCCTGGCAGCAACTCTGGTGACGTTGTCCCCACACGACTTCGGCCAGTGCTTCCCACCTCGACAACGATGCCTCCCTCCTCACGACTCTGGTGGCACAGCTCGTGCAATTTCGGCCTAGCGACTCTTGCAGCGCAACTCCTACGATTTCCAAACGCAACTCCTACAGTCTTCACTCAATTTTGACCTTATGCAACAACTCTGACGACCTAGAAATAAAGTGGATGAGAGAAATAGAGAGAAAACGAAGAAAGAAAGGAAGAGAGATATGAGGAAGGAAGGGAGAAAGCGAAGAAGAAAAAATATAAAATATTGATAATTAAATTGGGATATTTTTGTAATTTCAATAATTAAAATATGCATTTACATTTTTTTAGCTTATTTATTAACTTTGCTTTAAAGTTGAGTTTTATTCCATTATAAGTTTGGTCTATTTTCCTCCTCCTTTTTAAATATTTATATTGCCCCTATTGAAAATCGGCTAAAAAAAACTTTTAATTAAAATTGTTACGGTATTTTTTGTTAGAATTTAATAAAAAATTAGTTAATCTCCTCTTCAAGCAAGCTGCATTAAAGAAGCCTCAAATCAAGCAAAGGACAAAAACACCAATGAAAAGGTGGCGTAAGGTGCCGACAAGCGAAAAATCTGATTTAGTTTGCCGAGATAATTTTCACGACAGATACATGGGAAAGAAAGCGTCATTGGAAAAATATGCAACTTCTAAGAGAGAAAAGAGAGTAAATGAAAATGAAAACAATAATAACTCCGTTCTTCCCCAAAAAAAAAATAAATAAATAAAATACCCTACAACTAAAAGCCTTTTACCATCGGCCTTACCTTGTACCGCTTGTTGTCATTACTTTCATCTTTTATCCAGTATATCCATCTATTATGCAAAGCCCTTTTGCCTTATGATAACTTTGCCAGTTGTAATGTTTGATTGGACATTAAAGAATCCATTTCATCCCTTATAGCTAACTCCCACTTGACCGATTCTTTAGCCTGTATGACTTCATCATCTGGGTCAACAAGATGTAATGTAGAGAAAGGAAGTATCTCTACAGCAATCTAATAGTTCTGTTAGACCTCCTGATTGGATGCATTTCATTGAATTCAATATTTTCAATATTCATTTAAGGATTATCTCAAAAGTGTATGTATGATGTATAATTCTATCTTTCTCTTTATATAATTTTTTTGTTGCATTTATTTTGCATTCAAATTGGCTTATAAACATTTATTATTATTTCAATATCTTTTAAGTGTTTTAAAAATGTTATAAAATCAAAATTTTCTATTGCATTTATTCAGCTCAAGGGCCTGCATCTTTAGCAACCCCGGTCGATCGACAGATGTATAATCTAGTTGTAGAACATATCGACTCCACATGTGCAGCTTTCCAAATGTAACCGATGAAAGATATCCATAAAAATGGCCTTGAACTCAGCTTGCCCAGAGCGAGGCAGAGAGACAGAGAGAGAGAGAGGGCCTGTAGCTCAGCAAGCAAAGCATATTGAATTTCCAAAATCCAATAATATAAAAAGCTCCAAAAAACTATACTTGCGAGGTTTACCTGAATAGTTTTTAAACGTAATGGCAATAAAGATCGATTGACCCTCTTGATAGGTACTTAATACTTACTGACCAAGATCAGAGCAGGAAAACGTTTATTGCCATTCTTGGCATTTCATCTTCAGCTCCCGGAGTTTACACGGCCAGCATATGCTGCAACAGCTAGAAACAGTGGTAACGAATCCCAAAAAGAGAAACAGGAATGCTGAAATCCTCTTTTCTAGACTTTGAATGAATGTCCTCAATTCATTTATGTGAATTCTCTTCAACAAAGGACGAACGAGCAGCAAGAGAACAAATGACCCCCTTTGTCTTCATTACCCTTGCAAAATCAGGTATAAGAAGGAAATGAGAAAACTGCAATCTTGAGAACATCATAGGCCGCCTTAGAAGAAAACTTTCCTTCTAGAGATCAAATCCAAAGGTCATTAAGGACACAGATTCCGAATCTCATTCCAAACATAAGGATGGCCCTTTTTAAAAGACTGATGAATGTTCCAACAGTCCTTGCAATGATATAATTGTAATGTTCCTCATTTTCAAAGAATATTAACCTCATCTGAAAGTATATAACCATGCCATATATCAAGCCAAAACTTGGAAGTCTTGGGTGTGAGCACAAGGAATCAGCACCTGATCAAAAGAAATAATCTTTTAATCCAGATATCGCAGACAAAAAATTCTTCTACAGAATGATTATGCAATAAAAATCAGTTCTGCAAGAAGCAAGAGTGGGCGAACAACATTTTCCCAGAAATTTTTTCCCCTCCATCAAAGCTCTATTCACAGAGGTTGATCAAATTGAATCTAAGCATCATTGCGTAAAGGAGACATGTTTTTGCCGACACAGAAACTAGCTTAGTAATCCTTGACAAATACCACCAATAAGAGGGCCCAGAGCAGATAAGTCCTAGTCAATCAAGATGTGTTACTTGTCTTTGTTGCATTTTCTGTCTTAACACAGCTGCCATATCACTCAAATAGATCAATAATGACACAATTCTCTGCCTCTACAAAACTAGAGAATGTCATCAACTGTATGGAAGATGAGCAGGAACTCCCTCGTTTATGGAAACGAAAACTTGTATGAGTTCTACTGAAATAACTCTAAGACAAGTCAATTTGGTTCCACAGCATGTTGGCATAAGCCTTCTCCTCTTCCTTCTCTTCTGCAACAAAACTAGTTTCATCGGCTAAATCATCTTCATCCGGAACCTCTTCTGCTTCAGAAAGATTTTCTGTCCCCTGCTCGGTGACTGCAGCTAATGCCTCTCTCATAGCCCTTGCTGTTGCTGGCCTATCTCTTGGTCCATATTTTGGAGCAGGCACAACAAGTGGCATAACAATACCATCCAAGTTCATGCTACTCTTTGATTCTGTTGGGGGAAAGATGAAAACAATCCCGAGTTCATAGTTGCAGATGTGAAGTCTCGGACCCAAAGAACTGGGTCTCCCTTTTTCATCCACATCCGTACCATATAAATTAGAAATTGGCCGTCCCCAGGCAGCTGCACTAAAATTATGTGACCCGCAATAAACCCAACCAAAGGAAGATGCAGTCCTAGACTTAAAACGTCTGCGTGCTACCTGCGTGCAAATTTCTCTAATCATCAAATTTAACCAGCGTAGGAGATGATTGGCAAAAAGAAAGTGTGAAATTCATTTGTTCAAATTAAAAATCAATTCAATAGACGTTTTTCCTTGGCAAAAAAAAAAAAAGGTTTTTTCTTCACGGAACATAAGGAAAAATATATTAAGATGTAACAAAATTTTGATCCCCGTGTCTCAAAGTTTGTCATCTGATTTCCTCAAACAGAACAGTTTTATTGCTTTGTTGATAAAACACTAAGGCCTGTCACTCAGGAAAGGAGAGAGAATTGGAGAATATAACAATGTATCCAACAAAGTCCTTTTGTTGCATGGAAATAGACTACTACAAGGAGATGGTCTTGCCATACAACTATTCATTAAGTATGAAAAGAAATTAAGAAAAAATAAACCTCTATCACGAGAATATTCTTTCTACATGATGCATAAAGGTTTGAGTAGATAAATAATCTTGCCTTGATATGCATTGGATGCCCAACTCTATCACAGGGATGAGGAATTGCATCACGAAGTATGTCTACAGTTCGCAGTCTTTCCCATGTTCTCTGCATGGTAAATAATACATAAAACCAAAAGATTGAAATTTGTCAGGCAACACACTACTCAAATTAAGAAGTGTTAGTTGCACTTTCTTTCTCACTCTCTTTTACACTCTCCATTCGTTGCCTAACACGTGAACTCTACTATCTTATTTTCTGTTTAAATAATAATACATGATGTTAGTGGGTTCCATGTGTCAGGCGGTGATTCAAAAGAGTGTAAAAGAAAGCATTGCCAACACTTCTCACTCAAATTTAATGGATGGCATCAAATTTAACGGATAGCATATGATCCATGCAATGGTTACCCTAAATTGAAAATATATATCAAGATCCATGCCATTTTAGTAAGTATTCCTTGACAGAGAAAATGAAATTCCACTAATCATCATGAGAGAGATCATCAAGAGTTCCAGGGGTGGTGTAAACAGAATAAAAGGGTGGCTTTCAAACTTCAATTTACATCTTTTTGAGGCTATGTGGTGGATACAGTCTGAAAATGGAATTTGAGATATGGAGAGGGTGTCTAACATCCCTTACTTTCACTACAATCTATTTCAACCTGCAAGAGCTTGATTTTGACCATTCTGATATTAGAATGTAAAAGAAAAGTGCTACATGCTAATTACTTCAAGTTGAAAAGAGTATAATCATGATACATACCTCAGAGAAGCAAAGTATACGTTTCGAAGGCAAGATTCCATTACATGCATTTTGTACTCTGTTAATGGTTGGGAAGAGTATCTTAATGGATGGATTTTTTAACTCTTGACTAGCACTCCAGCGGCCCCACTTTCAGATGCATCAAAACATCAGACTCGATGAGAAAACTTATCGTACAGTTTCCAAGACATCTGGTATCTATAACAAAACAAGTAATGTTAAATTACCTCTGGATCAGACTCTTCCGAGTCAAATTGCAATGATGTCTTTCCTGCAGCAGCTGAAAAGGCAGCTAAAAATCTTACATTGATTGACCCAATTGAAGACGCGCCTTGAGAATAAAGTATAACCATCAGGCAAAAGCTAAATATATGAGGTTTCATTCACAAATGTCATTTTTGATTAACATACAAACATTGTGCAGACTATACTCACTGTAAATAAAATCAGACTCAAGCTGTTCAGGCCATTTATATCGAGCTAAAACCTATAAGAAGAGAATAGAATTGTTAAGGTACTGAACAATGTTGCGTATAGAATTATAATAAACAAATTTAGAAGCAGAGACTACTCTGTCAAACGACGTGCTCAAATGGCTTTTAAGGAAGAAGAGGTGGACGATCAATTTCAAAGAAAAAAAATAACACCAGTGATGTGCTAATGCTATAACTCCAAAAAAAAATTAAATTAAAAAATACAAAAGCAAAGCAAAACTAGACGTGTGCTTTTTAAAAATAATGGGTAAATTTCATGAATTTCCCCCAACTATGTTACTTGTGTCAATATGCCCCCGAATTTTAAAACATATATCTTGTGCCCCTTGAAGCATAATATTTCTCCAACTTCACCCCCCATCTTTGAAACATTGTTTTTTTTTAATAGAATTGCCAAATTCTTATTTGATTTAAGATTAAATGTGATACTTAAAGATTAATATAAATGTCTTTTTCACTTTAAATAAACTAGTTAAGCATCAAACTCTCGTGTATTCTATCTTTAAGTACCTACTCAAAAGCAAAAAAAAAATGGAGGAAAAGTAAAGAACTACCATTATTCAAATTGGTTCTTTAAGGTTTTTAAATAAACTGATGGATTTATTCTTTTGATGGGGGTAACAAGTATTAGTTTGTCTAAAAACAAAGCGTTTAAAGTTCAAGGGTTGAATATGGAAAAGTATTATAGTTCAGGGAACACAACAGGTACATTTTAAAATTTAGGAGGCATTTTGACACAAGTGATATAATTCAAGGAAAATTTGTAAAATTTGTCGAAAAATATTTTGAAGCTTAAAAGTTGAAAGGCTTCATCTTTCAACTAGATTGCCATTACCTCTTGTAGTCGCCAGAGGCCTGTACATCTTTGAATTGCAGCAACCATAGAACATAATGCAACAACATGTTCGGGATGCATCAGCTTTGTAATTTCCTCAAAGTTTGGTCCCTGGACAAGTAATCATTCTTTCTTTTATCATCTACCCCTCACAAAACCTAAACATGCTATCAATCTATTTTATATAGCAAGTTGAGTGTCTTTAAATATAAAACACAACTACTAAATCCTAGAATACCATGCCTGAGACACAAGAATTGAGAGTGAAACTCTCTTGTTACTTCCACCTAAAGCTGCCATGAGGGCTTGTTTCTGACAAACATAAGCAGAGAATCTGAAGAACCCAATATCCCACAATGGAGAGACCCACTTTGCAACCTTTTTGGGAAGAAAGCCAAGTTGGACACAGTCTGGTGCAAGAGAGATTAAATTACTTCTCTAACAAATCCACATAAATATTAATGGGAAAGATAAAGAGATTAATTGTGTGACGTATGCTTTCAAAGAGCAAGTCTAGTCAGGAGAAGATTCACAACTTAGATAATCTAAACGAATACCTAGAACCAATTATATTTAAAGAAAGATCCATAAAAGGCACTCAACTGAGGTGATGAAGCCAGGTTGGCCTTCAAAGAGTGTCCACTAAAAAAAGTTCTTCCCGCATAAAGCAAGAATCTAAGTATATGTGGAGGTTAACTAATAATTATTTACATTAACATTAATTCCATAATCACAACACCTGGTTCTATTGCAATAAATATTTCACGTCAAAAGCCCATTAAACTTTGTATAACCATGCGCTACTCAAAAGCCTGTCTTACAAAGGCCCAATACTAAACCAAGCAATTTGAACCTACCTTCACTAGGGAACTCATTTGGGCTAGGTACAAGAATGCTAACAGCATTTTCATCAGCGGGAATACTCTTGTTTCTTTTTAGAACAACCTTTGAAAAACCATCCAGATTGTCAGACGATTTTCCCAAGAAAGAAGCCAGTTTCTTAAGCCGTCCGCCATTGCAATCTTTTCCTTTGTGAAAGAGATAGCTTAGACCAACCACAGATGCTTCAACTGAACCAAGGAACTTGAAACCGGATAACAACGATGCACCCTAATTACCAAGACAAGAGAGACCAACTACACAATTAAAGATTTTGTCTGTCAGAAAGCCCATGTAAATAGGACCAAAATATTGTTCACAAAACGTAGCAGTAGAAAGATGTGACAAAATCCTAATAGGTGAACATTTTTACAATGAATATTCAAGGGACTGTCAAGGCAATATTAATGTTGCAGTATCATTTTCGTTTGAGGTAAGAAATGCCAGGAAGTAGGCATAGCAAATAAAATAAAAGTGCTCACTCGTAGGAAATGCATGGATGAAAACATGTTGGGAGGTCTGTACGAATGAATTCCAGGTACTGAAGCAACTAAATCAGCCACTGCCTCCCCAAAATCATACTTTGTCAACTCAAAAATCCAATGAGCCAGACTGGGTACATCAGTCAGGAGAGATGCCATAAACCCAGCCAGCTGGGAACAAAAATCAGACTTTGACTCTTGATTTACATCCCGTGTACAATTTTGAGTAAAAAGAGACATCAAATCAGGAGAACTTCTGACAGGAAAATCTTGCCACCAGATGGTAT
The DNA here is from genome assembly GCA_946598075.1 of Artocarpus hirsutus. Lineage (NCBI taxonomy): Eukaryota > Viridiplantae > Streptophyta > Magnoliopsida > Rosales > Moraceae > Artocarpus > Artocarpus hirsutus. The sequence continues at coordinate 5,147 of CAMOHE010025588.1, read as the reverse complement.
TAGTCACAGCATTCCACTGAAGTCAAAAGAATATATTAGTGGTAGCATCCAAAACACAAAAATGATTGAGGAAATCATCAAGACTTTTGCTTTAGCCCATCAAAACCTCTCCATCCAATTATGCGTGGAATTCTAACAAGATTTGGAGCACATGGGAAATGTTTATTATTGCTAGAAAATAAAATAGGAAACTTACATGAACACAGGAAGTAAAAGTAGCGCAAGCACAGTCACAAAGAGTCCTTTATCTGGTATTAACATAGCTTAGCAAATGATTGGACAAATTTGGACCCCATGATGGTGATTTAAAAAATAAATTTAAAAAAAAAAAAGAACTGTAGAGGAAGGATACTGGTTTTCTAGGAGGCTGGCATTTCATTTCGCCACGTTTATCATGGGGCTCATTCATGACAGGTCTGAAAGAGTGAATAAAATCAGAACGTGGTAACGTTCAGCTCCTTGGTCCCTTTTCATTTGGTTAATAAAGACAGACTCTATAGGCTTACACTACAATAGTTTCCTTGATTTTATATCCTTTCATAATTATTCACATTCCTTCAATCTCTTCCAATTTGGAGGATTGGTGAATCAAATTAAATTATTTGGGTATGCAATGCTTTAAATCACCACCATATGATTTACCAGATACAACTCATCAAAGTGTTGGTTAAATAGGACCAGATCTTGAACCCCAGCATCTGTAACATATTTGGCATTACCACATATAGTATAACTATTTTCTTCTTGGCGGAAATTTACCATAGAAATTGAGGGATACCCAGTAAAATGTAGAAACAAAGGGCTTAAAAATAGTAATCACCTGTGACGGCACTAAATTTGCAGAAGTAACTATAACACGAAGGAAATCATCCCTCTGTAAAACAAACAATTTGGGATGATGACAACCAATGCCTTTCTTCTTCAAGTCTTTACCAAAAGCTATGTCCTCAGGAAACGGGGGATACCTAAGGAAACAAATACAAAGATCATACCAAAAAAAAAAAACAAAGGATACATAGGATACATCATACAAGTCCAATCCAATGCCCATGTTTTGGCGCTCAAATAAATGAAGTAACGAAATACATGGAAATAACACTCACACGACAATTAGGTTAGGAAAATCTTGGTAAGGCACAGAAGTTCTTTTCTCAGAGCTAGAATTCCAACATCTCTCGGTATTATGACAAGCAACAGTCACAGGCAGATGCCTGGGAATCTCACAGGATGATAAAAACCTACAAAAAACGAACATTGGTACAAGAAATAAAGACTATATATATAGAACGACAAAATTCCACAATATGAAAAAAAGGGAGATACACAAAACAGATATATTCAAAGTGAGTTTTGGGTGTGACCGTTCCCAATAGGTCCAATTCTCTATAACATACTAAAATATGTTGAAATTTTTATGCACTCAAAGTTAATAATACATTGTTAACAAATATGCTTAGTTCAGTTGGGATGGCATAAATCAATAGAACAAACACAACAATCGCCACAACAGAAAAGAGTAGAAGATTTTTGCTGCTTTACCACAAAATATCACTCGTAAACGTTGCAATGAACATTTGAGAAATGCTTTCAACAGGATGAAGAAGCTCCTGCAAGGAAATGCTCTCAGCACCATGACCCGCAGAGCAATCATCATCCATAAATGCTAGGCGATTAAGGTAAAACTTCTTCCCAGGCGCACTTATTTTCGTCTTCACAACACCATCAGAAGAAGAACGGCGACAATCGAAACGCAACTTCAGTGGATTATCTTTCCCAATAGCTTGATTTTGTACATTCAAACTATCACTACGTAGTATCTCCTTGCACTGATTAATCAAACGGCTTGCCCTAACAATCAGGTCTTCACATTTGGAATCAGAAGGGGAAAAAGTGAATTCATCGTCAACCTTGGAAGCGAACACTCTCTTGAATCCACGTCGGCTCGACACGGTTCCTTGCGACTGCGATTGCGATTGCGATTGCGATTGTAATTGCGTATTTAATAGTCGTCGTTGGCCATGGCTGCAGAGAAGCTGCCTGTCCTCGAAGACTATTCTCCGAATGACGAACCCCACGCGACCACCGCCGCGGCTGCGACAATGCCGGTTAGCACAGACGAGAGAGACCTCGTCGCCAGCGGAAAGCTCCACTGCGCCGCGTCTCGCGATCCGGACGCCATTGACGAAAACTCCGTTGAGAGAACCCCTATCCCTAGGCTCCTGGAGGTAGATTTTGCGAAGGCGAGGGTCAAAGAGGATCTGGCAGTGGCGGCGACCGACGCAGCGGTCGGCGAAGAGGAAGTCAGAGCGGCGACGGCTTCGGCCGATGGAGTAGCGGCGGCGGGGACGAAGACGGAGGGAGTTTGCGGGACTGGTGGTCGCCGCCGAGAGGAGAGGGAGGCCGAAATGCTCCAACTCCACAACCGCAATACCGCTGCTAGGGTTTGTGGTTTTCTTGCGGCGATCTCCGATTCTTCTTCTCTTGTTGATAGTTTCAGAAAATGAAGAAGATGATGATGAAGAAGACGGAGAATTATTGTCTGGTGAAGAAAAATCCGCCATTAACGAGGGAGGAAGAACAATGAATCGACGGGGAAGAGGAAAAAAATAAAAAGAAAATTAATCGATGAATTTATTGAATGAAATGGTGATGAAAATAAATGAACGAATCTGTTCAAAAAATAAATAAATGAATGAATGAATTGAGAGAATTAGGGCCGAAATTTGAAAGAAAGAATTTGAATTTGGAACTCCGCTCGTGAATTGTAATGGCGGACGACGCTTCCGTTCCCGCGCAAAGCTTACTTTTTTAGGGTGAGTCGGTGGGAAATAATCCCACAGTTGAGTGCTAACCCTTCAATTTGAGTCAATGGTTGAAGATGATGGAACACCAACTCAAGATGAAGCCTACCACATACGATCCTATACGTACAACTATAATTTTTTTTCACATAATTACAACTTTTGTTTAAAAAAACATTTGGGTTGTCGATCATACCCCACCGTTGCCTCCGCCGTCACACCCAATCACCGACGAACCTTACCCCGTCACTCTTAACCACCTGCTAGCTTAGCTCCAGCGGAAATGGAGGCAATTTGTAGCTCCTCCTAATATCCTTTTATGTAAATTTTCTTTTTTAAATAATAGATATAAACAAAATTTGAAATACAAACAGAATCGCAAATCACCTCGGAATAATTCCATTCCAGTTTAAAATAATTTGAAACTAAGTTTCATGCCAAACACAAATTCAAATAAGAAACTGATATACGCCTAATTTTAGACTCAATTTTGGAAAACTTTCTCCCAAAAACGAAGGAAAGCGTCTTCATGCACGCAGAGGAGGATTGACATGGGCGGTGGGAGTGGCAATGGCGGGAAAGTGGTTCCATGCTATGCAATGGGGAAGCTTTGATTTCAGATTCATGTGACTTTTCCTCGCGAGGAACTGGCATGGGCAACGGAGAAGGCACTCAGACTGGACGGGTGGTGAAGGTGGTCTGTCGCAATAACGAGACCGCCAACGGCGGTCGTGATTTTGAAGTCTCGCAACCGGCAACGCTGAGGAAAACCCACAAGGGTCGGCAGCAAGTCCATCGGTGTGGGAGCAGGTGGTTAAGGTGGGTGAGGTGAGTGGCGCTCCGGTTGCATTTTTTTATGCAGAGTTCCACTTTTTTTTCTTTTTTTAGGAAAAAAGGCTGAGTGAGATGAGATAAAAATAGGGATGAATGAGTAAAGGGTCAATTACGTTATATGTTTAATTTATAAAATTTTATAAATATCTTATAATAATATTATTAAAATTATTTATATGTAATATATAGTATAACTTGTAATATTGTTAAGATAATTGTTATATTGTTAAAAATATTTTTAAAATTTTTTAAATATTATATTAAAATTTAATTTTATAACAATAATTTAAACATATATGTAATTTTTTAAAAAAATAGGTGGACGGCCGAGGTGGATGGACTGCCGGCGACAAGTCCATCGGTTTTTTTAATGACAATGAAAAGCTAGGTAAGAGAGATATCAAAATGGAGCAAAACAAGATACAACCACAAGTATTTCTAAGCTTTTGAAATCACTTTATATCATCCGTTCGATTGAAATCCAACAATCTAAAATTGCACTCCACTGGTAGAGAATTTTACCATTCTTCACCATACTTTTCCCATTTATTTATTATTGGATTTGGACAAAAAAAAGTCCATTTTCTTTGCTTTTTAAGTAATAGTGTGTTTGAAAAGACAGTGAAACCGTTGGTTAGAACCACTTTTATTATAGCATGTGAGAGCTTTACACTGTAGTAATTTTTTTATTGTTACTATAGTATATGAGAATTTACACTGTTTATAACTGAATTTGTGGTGGGAACTACGGTTCCCACCACTTAGCCAAACAGTTGTTAAATATCCTAATTTTTTTCACTTTCAAAAAATTATCCTAATTTTTTCAAAATTTGTGAAAATTGCCTATGCGCTCCTCTCTTAACTAAGTAATAGAACTATAAAAACTAAAACACCCTAAAAAGAAGCTCTCTTATTATGAAACCCTAATTGTGTGTTAAAAATCTAATTTTTAAAAGATACGAGGGTCAAAATATAATTTTTAAAAAGTTAAAGGGTTAAAATGTAATTTACAAAGTGTAAATTTACCTTCACATTTTATAGGGTGTTTGGAAGCATTGGTTAAGACCAATGGTTTAAATCAATTTTGGTTGAAAATATTGTAGCATGCAAGAGTTTTACACTATTGTATTTTCTTTAACACAGCAATATGTGAGAGCTTTGCACTATAACAACAAAAAAATTTAGTTTTAACTCACATTACCAAAAATCACATTAAAAATTATAGGTTTTAGCTCAATTATGTGTTGGCCTAACCTTAACTTTGTGTTGGATCTAAATCCAAAAATGGCTATATTCTATAATATAATCTAGACTATATTAATTTACCATCCGTATTAAGATATATAATATAAAGATCATACCAAACATTATATTAACGTATTATAATACAGTGTGTTAAATATTGCCATATATTATTATTCTCATCATCGCTTGTCGTCGTTAATTTTGTTGTTGTTACTGATGATTTTTTTTCCTTTTTGAAAAGAGTTGTTGTAGATGATTTAGTTCTTA
>CAMOHE010025587.1:0-13210 GCA_946598075.1 Artocarpus hirsutus | reverse complement strand
AAACTCGTATGATTGGTTTCTTTTAAAAAATAAATAATAGTGACTCTATAATTGGTTTCTAACGCAGGCTATTCCCAAAGCAATAAGTAAATTTCAAGGCCAACAACATCTACCCAAACAAAAAAAAAAATTCCTACTGAAAATTATTATATTGGACCAGACGTCAAGCACAACCTCCGAATCTTAACCAATGTTACCAAGGTCAGGTCCTCATTGAACTGCTTTGCTAATTGCCATATTGAGGACTTCTTCGATGTGGTGGTGTATGTTTCGAAACTGTTTGATGTAGTCTAAATTTTTTTTTTTAGATTTGACGGTTGAAAGACAAATACTTACTAGTAAGTTCTTTTTTGGGTCCCACTAGAAAAATTGTCAAATTTTTAAATTATTTTTAGAGAACTTCTGTTGTAGGAACTGTTATTTTTGTCTACTAGAGGAAATTGTTGTTGTAGTTTCTAGATTAATTTTTAAACGGTTTGATATGTGAGAATTTATATTAAAATTTTACAATGCATGACATAATTATTTTCAATCATAGATCAAACCATCAAAAAGTTAAAACGGTAGTCCCTGTCCATAGGTAGAAAATACATTTCCTTCCGATAAGAATTTCCTCCTTTTAATAGGGGCTTGAAGCGAACCAAACCTTGGTACTTGTGTTGTTCTATACATAGTGAAAACAAATGGGCGATCATCAAAGTAGCTTTTGGAACCTAAAATGGGGTCGCTACTTCCAGAATTCTCTAAATCCAAACCATAAGAACTTTGTTTAATGAACCAAAGAATTCCAAGGTACTAAAAAAATCTATTAATAGAACAATGCCTGAAATTTGGTCTTCTTTTTTTTTTTCCCATAAACCATTGCATAATTTTCTTTTCTTTTCTTTTCTTTTCCTTGAATGCCACCGAATAAGAATTGCTTGTATTATTCCTTTAAAAAAAAAACTCCTTATATGCCATCTTTGCGGGTGTGTATATATACACGTATGGAATAGGTGTACAGATTCTTTTCAAAACCTGTTGAGGGTTAACTGTACTGTCCCACGGGTAGGACCTATTCAAAATCTTTGCCTGTTGGAGCACGTGTAGGGCCGACAATTTAGGTCACGACACGATGACATAACACGAATTCGACACAAAAAATGCGGGTTAGGGTTGAAAAAATAGGCCTCGGGTTAGAATTGGGTCGAACCTGTCTGACCTACACAAAAAACGGGTTGGGTTATGATCAACCCGAATCAACACAAAATCAACCCGAAATAACCCGCCAAAAACGTGTTGAAATCAGGTTAACTCGAAAATTGACCTGAAAATTGTTAATCAACCCGTGTAACCCAAATTAAACTCATGTAACCTTAATGCAACCCATATAACCTGAAATTAATTTTAATGTGTCAAATTAGTCTAACATTTGTTGTATATCCAACTTGACATGATTCTTATTTCTAGCATATTTGTTTTTGTTAAACTTAACAAAGTTTTGTTAACTTTTTTGATGGTTTCGTTTTGTTGGGTTATTATTTATTTTGTAGGCTTATTGTTGGGTCTATCGTGTTGCAGGTAGAGGTGGTAATAATCGTGTTCATGGCATGTTCGTGTCGGCACGTTTACAGCACGACACGTTTAGCCCAAATACAAACACGGCACGATTAATAAACGCGCCAAAAATGCAAACACGAACATGACACGCCTATGGCACGCATAACATGGCACGACACGATTAACATAATTATTAAACGTGCTGTGACGAGTTGACACGATAACAACACGCATATGACACGTTTATGACCCAATTAACTAAAAATTAAAAAAAATTAATTTTTTTTTAAAAGGCCAATAAAGAAAATTAACAAAAACACAATATCTAATTAATACTAACCTATTATAAATATTTCAAATATTTTTATTTTTAAGTTTAAATGTGTTATAAATGAGCGGGTCGTGTCGTGCCGTGTCAACACGTTTACGGCCCATTTAATTAAACATGTTAGCACAAATCCAACCCGTTTATTTTTGTGTTATTCTTGCCAACCCATTTATGGCACAATTAATAAACGTGCGGTCCAAACGCATTTATCTCGTGTCGTTCGGGTCGGGTCAACCCGTCTACACTTCAAGTCGTGTCCGGGTTGGGGTTTTTTTGACCTCTCGGGTCATGGGTCAAGTTCAGGTTAGCGTGTTGGCTATTTAAATAAGAGCTCAACCCGACCCGTGGACCCGAATTGCCAGCCTTAAGCACGTGGTAGTTGTACGAATGACAATATCATATGATACATTGTGTTTAAATATTAGTTAGAGAAGCATACATATGGAGCCGTAATACGGGTTATAACACGACGACACGACACGAATTTGATACGTTTTTTTTATTAGTTATAGTTAACAAAATTAACTACTGGTTATTTTAGTGTAAACCTGAAACTGACCCGTTCAAAAAGCATGTCATGTTCGGGTCAACCCTTATAACACTAAAATGACCTGCCTAACCCGTGATTAATTACGTAAATATTTTTTTAAATATTTTCTCTTATTATCAAATATACCCATAAGACAAAATCCAAACTCACTTAATCTCATACCAAGCTTCAAACTAACCTTGTGTTTGGCAAAAGTGGTTTATACAATTTTTTTAGTTATAAACAATGTAAAGCTCTCACATGCTACAAAAATAATAAAAAAATTACAATAGTGTAAAGATTTCACATGCTACAATAAAAAAAGTTCTAACCAACTGCTTTCACCACCCTGTCAAACACCCTAAATTGATTTTAACTCTTAAACAATAAAAAAAATGATTTTAGATTGATCACTTGAGGCTGTTATTTTGTTGGACTTGTTATTTTGTAAGATGCTTTTAAAAATTTTAGGACTTAATTTTTTGTTTATATAATATGGAACTCATTTGATTTTGAGAAAATTTGTTTTATGTTTATTTTTAAATTATATTAGTGCAAATTCAAAGCTAAAAAAGGTCATAGGTTAGTGCGGATTACTACAAGTTATTAACGGGTTGTGAGTCATTAACGGGTTGCAAGTCATTGACATTTCATAGGTTGCATAAAAAATAGGTTAGTACGGGTCATATTCGTATTAATCCATGTCAGAACAGGTCATGTTAGTGTTGAGATTTCTCAATCTGTTCATATCATGGGTCGGGTTAGTGTCGAGCTAGTTTATGTAAAATTTGACCTTTAATTCGACTTAAATCCGACCCGCCGACATGAATTGCCACCCTTACATACATAACCAAAAGAAACTAGATATCAAGTACAACTGTTTGGTGGGAATCATAAAGTACTTCAATAATGCATACCCAAAACTAAATATATGCGGCGCATGTTGTTAGCTGATCCTAGTGAGTCTTCTGTCATTCTTGAGGAGGAAGTGGATCCCGTATGCATGGCTGAAAATATTGAAAATGATAGGCCCATTGACAGATCCTTTTTATCCACCAAAAAAATAATAAATTGTGGTTTTTCATCTCTCCAATTTTTTTAGAGGAGTTAAAAAGGACAACAATTTAAATTTTGTAAAAAAAAAAACATTATAACATAACTAAATTCAGTCAAAACTTTTTTAGTTGGAACTTATTTTCTTAAACGGGTTCGTTAGATGTGTTGAACGCCGCCTTCATTTGACTACCTTTCAAATTAACCTATACTTAACAATCAACTACTTCAAAGGCAGAAACTGTTTTTTCCTACAAGCACTCCTCAATCTGATTAGACAAAGATGTTTATACTTTGGTCCATATAATTTCTTCTCTCTAAAACGTATCTCATCCACAAAAATGCCCCCAACAACTTTTTTTCCCCTTTTTACTAAAAAAAAAAAAAAAATCACTAGCAGGAACTAAAAAAAATACTTACCGCTGGGTATTCATTCATTCAATTATCAAATCTATAAAAAATAAATAAATAAAATAATTTTGATAAGATTTAAAGATTTAAAAACTTCCCAAAAAAATAAGTGTCCTCACCGTTATAAATGAAAAAAAATAATAATAATAATAATAATAATAATAAAAACACATGGGAAGTCCGCTTCTTCCTCTTCTACTTTTAAGAATGCGCTTGTTATGTGTATTAGAGTCCCTTTGAAGTCAATGTTTTCCGCCGCAATAAGCTGCCCATTGTGACTTGTGCACATAGGTTTATACTAGCAAAGTCAGTGGCCCTCCACCTACAATAAGGCGAAAAAAAAGTCAACTGGTGGTCCTCAATCACCCTACCATGTGATAAGTCCTTGGTGAATGCTTATCAACTTAATCACGGACCTCAATCTGATTTTTTCACGAATCTAACGTTGTCTCGGCTTCTTCTACCAAATAATAATAATAATAATAATGACATTAATAAAATGTATCAGCTCGTTCGGTCCAATGTATTGATCAGCCATTGCACAGATCAGGTTAAACTCATAATTCTTTTTGGCTAACATATGGGACCCCCTTAGAAAATAGAAATTATTGGTGAAATTATACGTGATTTTGTGGTTCTTTTCTATCCTCGTATTCTAAATTTTTCGTTCTGTGTATTCTCAAAGTTTTAGAGAGAAAATAAAACAACGTAACTAGGAAGAACATCAAATAAATCATGTAGTGATGATTTAACGATTTTCTCTTCTCTAATTATCAAAAATTTTTCTTCACCTAAGAAAATGAGCTCAACTGATATTAATCTTTGCAAGCCCTCTAATTTTCTTTTCTTTTATTTGTTTATTTTTTGCGAGGAATTCTCCTTGAGTTTTACTAGCTGTAGAATGCAGTTAATGAACGTACAAGTTATACGTTTTACCAAGTTTATGTTTAAGTTTGTTATTACAAAATTGTATTAAACATAAAACAGTAAATAAAGACGAGAGATTGATATCGCGGTTCGATAACCATCTACATCCGTGAGGTCACGCCTATACGTATGAACACTTCATTGAGTAAACAAAGTTACAATTCAATTGGATTTATTTACTCTGAGACTCTTTCTTTAAATATGATACCTATAACTCATAACAACCAAATGAACATACTCAGAGAGATCCCCACGACTTAATGTTAAATCCCTTCAACTCTAAGTTTTCTGCCGAAAACCCAAAATTCTTCTCCCAAAAAATAAAGAAAATAAAAAGCTCACAAAATGATCCCTTAACAATTCTCAGACTCAAAGGCGTATGTAGACTATTATGAAACTTCATATAAATAGCCTATATTGCTTACAATTCGAGATCTTTAAAAAGTCCACTTATTAGATTTTATTGTTGATTTGTTGCAAAAAAAATGACAACAAATCTTTAAGGCTGAAACAAATCAGTTTACAATCAAAACTTACAGGTTTTTATTAGACCCAACGACAATCCTGTTTTTATAACTCTTGAAAACTACATGACATCAATAAACAAACCAAAAAGATATCAAAAGAAATCAATTAAGTTAAATGCTTGCACCATTTCAACTTTTCTTTATCAAAAGAAATCAAGTAAGCTAAATGCTTGCATGATTTCAACTTTCCTTAAAAATGCAATCACCAAATCAATTAATTTCCATATTCTTATTGATAGACAATTCTAATAAATTGTTTGCCAATTTATTTCCTATAAAACAAGTAAAGATAGCAAACAAGAGACCAAAGAATGGGAAACACAATGATATACATGATTCACTCAATTACTAAAACTTTCCAAAACCTACACTAAAAATTCAATTACTGAAACTTTTCAAAATCTACACCAAAATCAATTTAAAGTCAAATTCTATAATTGACAAAAGAATGCCAATACAAGATTCCTAACAATCCCCTTTAGCATTGTTTTGGCAAAATACAAAAATAAGAATACTAAAGAACGAATATTAACAAGCTAAATCAATCAACGTTAACGTTCAACCTTAACTCCCCCTGTGAAGCACTCTAATACTCTATACTCCCCTTTTTGTCAAAATAATGACCAAAGCATACTCAACAAGTCAAAATAATGACCAAAGCATACTCAACAAGCGATGTGGAAGGTAGGAGAGGGAGAGCCAGCGTGAAATGCCAAAATAGAAAAACATAAAATTTTTTTGTTTTTCAAAAAACGAAACTTGATTACAGCTTTTTTGAAAAAAAATGAGAAATCCAATTAACATAAATGCTAAATGTTGACTACTCAAAGTTATGTTCAAAAGAAAAATCTGTACTATTTTAAATTTTCAACCAAATTAAAATTTCAATATGAACTGTGTGTGTTAAAAATTTTTCACAAAAATTCCTTTTTGAATATTTTTTTTCAAATTTAACACTTTAAAAAAAATTTAGGTGATGAAAAACATGTTCAAACTAACATGTTCATCCAATCACTCCATAGGTTTTTTTATAGTACTACAAAATTTGTGGGGGCCTTTCACTCTATCACCCATGCGACTCTTTTCTCATGGTAGATCATTCTCTACATATTAATAATACATAGGCCTAGATTGCTCATGGATAGCATACGCACAAAAATATAGGTAGTTTTTTCCCATTTATAAAGAATGCATATGATTTTTTTTAAATTTATTAAAGACTTGCATATGATTTTTCTAAAACAAAAGTGATTAGAATATAGGAATGGATTAAATCCCACGCCACGAGATAATTCATCAACCTTTGATCATTGTGCCTAAAAATCAATATTCTTGAGGAGATAAAAGTAAAGTTGTGATAAAAAAAATATTGGCCCATATAAAAATTTCAATTTAATAAAATATCTGGAAATTCTAAATTTCAAATTTCAAATTTGAAAATAACAAATTGTGGGCAATACTTATATAGCACAAATACCAATTGTTTTTCTCAAAGATTCAATTCTTGCCGAGAACAACCGCTATCAAAATACCAAGCATCATTAATACAAGCTTTTAAAGAAGTATGAGTAACAAAACCATATAAATCACACTTTCTTATCCAAATTTTTCTAGCAAACTTATTGGATAAGTCAATTTTAGTTTTAGGTGTTTGTTTTTTATTATATCCTGTTATCTACATATCTTGTTGTCTACTCAAAGCACTTAGGTCTAATATACCCTGAAATATTATAATGGTGACATATTAGAATAAATTCGTTTCTTATTCTTTTTGTTGCAACAATTTTACTAGCAACAGAATTCTTAACTTCACTTACCTGAGGTGTTTAAGATTCCTGCTTTTCGATGGATGCTTTTACAAAAATGGTTTTTCCAGAGCTTTAATGGCCAACAAATCCAAGGCCAAAGTGATCACCTCCAAGGTTTTGTTGCAAGAGCAAATGATCCAATTTTATCATTCTAAAATTGAGTATTCGTAGATTCTTTTGTGTTTGTTCCAACTCAATTCTGACTCAGCAAGATTCTTCTGGTGAATTGTAGCCAAAATCTCATAATTTATGTCTGCCCTTGATAAATCTTCATTTTCTTTTTTAAGAGTAGCAACTTCCACTTCTAGTGACTTATTGAGTTTACAAACCACAAGCCACTTACTATACTTTTCTTTTAGGCCTTTTCAATCTTATCACGACTTAGTTCTTCATTGTCACTCTCAAAATTTATCTCAAAGTGTGTGTCTTCAACAATTTCACCAAATTCTGTTGCTTCTTTTGTTGCAACATTTTCTGCAACAGGAACATCAAAATTTAATAACAAGTTACTAGGGAATTTAAAACACTTACAGTAAAGTCCACATAATTGCTAATGTGTTCTTCTACATCATCGACATTTTTATCTGAATCGTCATCACTCCATATTGACATAATTGCCCTGTTCTTCTTTTTACGAGTATTTGCACACTCAAATTAAATCTGACCAAAACCTTCAAATTCCCGACATTGAATTCCTTTGTTTCTTTTCTTTTCTTTATATCGCTATGAGAAGGAGAATTTGCTCTTTTGAGGATTTTTATTTTTTAAATTCTCGATGAATTTCCTTTTCTTATTAAACTTCTTTAAAATTTTGCCAAAAATTTTTTTTAAGCACATCAAGGGATTCACTTATATCCTTATCACCATCAGACACGTCTTTATTTTTGGAGTCGCTCATATATGCCTGAAGCACTATGCCTATATCCTTTTTTGACTTCTTGAACTTTAACTCAATGGTTTGAAGTGATCCCATGAGTTCGTCTAACTGTATTGTTTGGACATCTTTGGCTTCTTTTATGGTAGCAACCTTGTAAGCAAAATGCTCTAGAAGTGATCTCAAAGTCTTCTTCACCAATTTGGAGTCTAAATATTTTTCTCCGATGGCAAAAGCTTCATTTGCAAAATCACAAAACTTTGAATTAAAGTCCGCTATGCACTCGTCTTCCTTCATACGCAGCTGTTCAAAATTTGTAAATTTGATGATTTCATAGCAGTTGTACCTTTATGTGCATTTTGGAGAATGTTCCATGCCCCTTTTGCTATTTTACACGTGGAAATTAATTTAAACTGAATGACATCCGCAGCATTGAATATGACTTTCAAAGCTTTAGAGTTACTATTGGAGAGCCTTCATCTATGGACCACTTTGCTTCAGGTTTAAGTATGGCATTTCCTTAAGCGTCCTTCATTGTAGGATGAGTCCAATCTATTATAATAGACCATCACACAAGTTCATCAATAGCCTTAATGAAGGCTTTCATGCGAGCCTTCTAATATGGATAATTGACACCTTCAAAGTATGGTGGTTTGGTCACCGAACTTCTTTCTCTCAAAATATTCATGTCTGCAAAACAACCAGTAAACCTAAGATCTCACCAGAAACACGTTGGTAACTCGCTCTAATACCATGTGAAAGTACCGGTTATACTTTTTACCAAGTTTATGTTTAAGTTTGCTGTAGCAAGATTGTATCAAACATAAAACAGTAAATAGAGACGAGAGATTGGTATCGCGATTTGGTAACCACCTACATCCGCGGGATCACGCCCAGACGTATGAATACTTCACTGAGTAAACAAAGTTACAATTCAATTGGACTTATTTAATCTGAGACTTCCTCTTTAAATATGACGCCTATGACTCATAACGACCCAATTAATATGTTTAGCGAGATCCCCTTGACTTAATGTTGAATCCCTTCAACTCTAAGTTTTCTGCCGAATAAAATTCTTCTTCCAAAGAATAAAGAAAAAATAAGATGCTCACAAAACGATTTCTCAGCAATTCTAAGACTCTAAAGGCCTATGTAGACTATTGTGAGACTTCATATAAATAGCCAATATTGCTTGCAATTCGAGATCTTCAAAACGTCCACTAATTGGATCCTGTTGTAACCAAAAAAAAAATCTTCAATGCTGAAACAAATCAGTTTACAATCAAGACTTGTAGATTTTTATTAGACCCAACAACAATCCTACTTTTATAACTCTTGAAAACTGCACGATATCAATAAGCAGACCAAAAAGATATCAAAAGAAATCAAGCAAGCTAAATGCTTGCACGATTTCAAGTTTACTTAAAAATACAATCACCCAATCAATTAGTTTCCATATTCTTATTGATAGACAATTCTAATAAATTGTTTCCCAATTTATTTCCTGCAAAACAAGTAAAGATAGCAAATACGAAACCAAAGAATGGGAAACCCAATAACATACATAATTCACTCAATTACTAAAACTTTCCAAAACCTGCACCAAAAATTCAAATACTGAAACTTTCCAAAACCTGCACCAAGATCAGTTCAAGTCAAATTCTATAATTGACAACATCATACCAATACAAGATTCTTAACAATAGAAATTATGTTGCATTCAAGACTCTAATGATTTTAAAGAGCACCAGAAGTTATTCCATCCTTTAAAGACAGATCAAAACCCTTGATAGGATATACGCATACCGACCATTAGTCCAAAATCCATGATATGTTCATTTCACCTTTTCGTCCGGCTAGATTAACATCACATGAGCTATGGCAGCTGCGTGTAAGTTTGGTGGCTAATTAATTATATATAAATTTCTTGTGGCAGAAGAAACAATAAAACAAGTCTATAATGCTAAAAGCAAATTAGTCATTGATCATGCCATTAAGTGAAACACATGCACAATATTCCGTAACTAAGTTGGTTAGTTGAGAGTTCACATGCGTTGTACAATATTTAAATCATATAAGCACTAGTACTTCTCTCTCTAAAATGATTCTAATGATGCTTGTTTAATTAAATATTAATCAGTATAAAGAGAGCAAGATTTAAAGAGAAAGCTGAGGCAATTGCTTACTCATTGATTTGCGTGCTTCATGTGTGTTAATGTTTATTGTCCCCTTAAACCTTGATTTTGCATTAAAACTGTGTCATGCTCAAGAACCATCTCACGTTCGTTAATCCTGAGTCTCAGAACTTCCGATAAATTAAACTTTATGTTTGGTACAACCAATAATATGCCAGTCTATTTTTTTTTTAAAATTAAATCTGTGCTGGGAAAGTCTACCAAGAACTACGCAAGGTAATTTAAAAAAAAAAAAGGAGTGACAGGATAAAACAATGGTTTATAATTTGGGATATTTACTGTCATAGAACCCTAAACTTTTTAATCTTTGGCATTTAGGTCTCTATTTTAAAAATTTTGACACTCGGGTCCTCTGTTGGCACTTATATCCCCATTTTAAGAATTTAGACACTTAAGTCTCTAAACTCTTAAACTGTTGGCATTTAGGTCCTCAAATTTAGATATTCAGGTACCTAAAATCTAAATTTGTTGGCACCGTTAGTCTTCATTTTAAGAATTTAAACATTGAAATCTTAGAATCTTAATTTGTTGTCACCGTTAGTTTCTATCATGATTTTTGTTGTTAAATGCCATACAAGATAACAATATTTTTAAAAAAATTATGTTTTCAGAAGCTAGGAAACCATAAAGCCTTAAAATATTGTCATCTTATATAGCATTTAATAGCAAAAAAATGATAGGGACTACCACTGACAACAAATTAAGATTTTGGGATATCAATGTCCAAGTTTTTAAAATAAAGACTAATGGTGTCAACAAATTAAGAATTTGAGTACCTAAGTATTCAAATTTGGGGACCTAATAAGTGCCAACAGTTTAAGAGTTTTGGGACCTGAATGTTTAAATTCTTAAAATGAGGACATAAGTGTCAACAGATTAAAAATTTGAAGACCTAAATGTTTAAATTCTTAAAATAGAGACCTAAATACTAAATATTAAAAAGTTTGAAAACCTATGACATAAATATTCCTTATAATTATGTTTTATTTTCATATAGAAGTGAGATAACATATGGTAAACATAGAATCGAGTGTCAAAGAAGTCACCTCAGCATTTATACATTGATAACAAGCAGAGAAAAAATTGAGGAAACAATTTCTATATATATATATATATATATATATGTCATAACCTCAATAATGAAAGTTCCCTTCAAAAAAAACCTGAATGATGAAAGTCTACGACTGACATACTGTTGAGCAATTTTTTTGGGAAACACTTTTCTAAAGTTGGTGTTAACTGTTAAGTCAAACTTTAGTGGTTTGAAATATTGGCATGACAAATTCAATTTGAAATTCAATTGTATATTTTAAGCCAAGAAAAAAGAAATTGTATTGAAACATCTTACAAATAAATTAATTCTCTTTTGTTTTCCTTTGAGGATAAAATAATTTAAAATACTAATCAAGAGAAGAAGAAAATGGTTATTATAGGGAGAAGCTGACTAATTTATAAAGTAATGTGTCTGACTAAGACACAATTTCTAATACGTAAGGGATGACCAACTGATGGCCAAAGCTTCGTCATTTTGCACGCGAAAGGGGGTTGAGTGTGAGAGAGATAATTTGAAGTGGTACTAACAGTGGAACAGATTGCTTTAGAGCTTCTAGCGTGGAAAATGTCGGAAGATACAAACAAATTACGCCTAACTGTCTGGAGAGAAGCATTTGTCGAATTCTTAGCCGCCGAGTGTTTTAGAAAGTGACTTCGATTTGACATAAAATTTAACATTTAATGATACGTGTACTCAGGACAAAGTTGTCAAAACAACAATGTCATACCTTCTGACGTTTATATTTAGCGACATATACCAATAGAAAATAATATATGGAGAAATAAGAAAAGAACTGTAAAATAGCTGAAATGTTTAACAAGGAGATTTCGATAAATGAATTTATGAAAAAAATGTTTTGATCAATGGTCTTTTTTTTTTTTTTTTTATTGACATCAAAAAATTAAGCTTTTTGTATAAAAAATTGAATTTTTTCATCTTGTTAAAGTTTTTTTCTTACTCTAAATTATTTTTTTCATCTTGTTGAGGTTTTTTTAAACAAACCTAAAGTAGTTTCTCTGCTAAAAAAAACTTGATTTTTATGTAAAAAAAAACACCATTTACTTAATTAAAATTTTTTTATAGCCTTTTTTTCAAATTTTCCGAATTTAACAATGAGGTGTTTCTGTCAAAAAATTTTTTAGTGGAAAACAACCTTCATATGTGCTAGCAAAATAAATTTATTTTTACCACCCCAACCTATTAAAAAATTCAACGAGCAAGAAACTTTTAATAGGGTGTTTAGCATAGGATAGTTTGAACCATTATATCAATTATAAATAGTATAAAGCTCTCATACGCTACAATAAAAAATAAATTAATAAATAAATAAAATTATTACAGTGTAAAACTCTTATATACTATTATAAAAACAATTATAACCAATAGTTTCAATTACCATGTCAAATACCCTATAAGCCTCGTCCAACTACTGAAAAACAATGCCTTACAACAATGCCTTTTTTTTCTGCTACTTGAAAACAAATAAGGGACTAAATGAGTTTTTCATGTATTATTATGTACCTGTGCCGAACCAATATAGTGATTTAATTTAACTAGATAGTAAAATGAAAGTGCTGTCAGAACACTTGTAACAGAGTATATTGATAACATTAAATATATAAAAAAAAATTTGAAATTCTTGCTTTATTTAATTTTGAAAACTAAAACACACATGAAACGGGCGGGTTATAGACGTGAAAATTAGTTTATTATTAATAAAATAACAACATTATTGCCACCAATTGTGACAAAAGTATATTGATAGCATTAAATTTATAAAAACCTTTAAAACTTTAGTTTTATATGTAAAATAGTAATAAAAAACACAACACATGAAACGAGCGGGTTATGGACGTGAAAATTAGTTAGTATACATAACTAATAATTGATTGGTTGAGTCTATTTGTATTCTCCTAGCTTTATTGATTTTTAATCATGTAGCCCAAAAAGGAGAGAGAGAGAGAG
>CAMOHE010025586.1:0-12379 GCA_946598075.1 Artocarpus hirsutus | reverse complement strand
CACGCACGGGTCTCGGCATCCCGAATCCAAATCTTTAAATCTAACCTGTTTTCTCAATTCCCAGGCATGGATAATCATCATAAACAATAGAAAATCATAATAGAACACTTTTTAATGGATTAAAACATGTTTTCAACAAGATTTTCTCAAAAATCCAAAAATGGAGAAAATAGAGGAAAAATAAAAAATCTTGATTTCAATCCGTTTTTGATGAAATAAAGTTTGCATTCCAGCTAATCTAAGTCCATCTAACTTACATTGAAGCTTTTCTAGGCTTAAAAACTCTTAGATTTTAAGATGCAAGAAAATTTGAAAAAATGTAAAAAGTTTTAAAATTTTGAAAACTAACCTTGAATCGAAGCTTGAATCGAGTTTGTGGTTGCTCAATCGCGTTCCCGAGCCTTCAATCCACAATCCCGAAGCTTGAAAAATGAATTTTGTTTAAAAATTTTAGAGAGAGAATGAGAGAGAGTGAGAAGAACCGAAAGAGAGACAAGAGAGATGTGCGAGAAAATGAGAGGAAAAGAGAGAGAGAGAAAATAAATTGAGAAAAAGAAAAAGCAGTTGTACAAAACTGTGTGCTGTCAATACACTGTTTTTAAATCAAATTGCTTCATTGAAAATTAAATTAACAATTAAAAAAAATTTAGAATAATTAAAAATCATTAAAAGAGTAAAATAACATAAGTTTTTCTTAATTTTCACAGAATAATCAAATTAAGTTCTAAAACACTCATTATGGCACACTAACCCACTATTTAGCATTTTAATTACACTTAATTAACTTTGGGGTGTTACATTAATGAGGAGTCACTGGAAGAGTTGCGTCTTCCGTCCAAACAATGCTAACAAGCAATAGACTATCCAATTTACAAAAAGGTTGGCGGTAAAAATGAGGATACAATAAGTCCTATGCTTTTGAGAACATAGTCCAAAAAGGAATATAAAAGAGTTGTTGAGTCTATTGAATTAAATGAGTTATCTTTTCATCACATGAAAGGTAAAGGATTTAAGAGTTATTCAACACGCTTGAATCCTAGAGTCTGATATTTCAAGAGTAACAGTTGCAAGGGATGTTTATCACATGTCGATCTTGAAGGCGGCAGTGGCTAATATTGAACAACAACAAATTGCAAACTCCAAAAGACAATGGCAACGATTGTAGGAGATAGGGATGGAGAAGCTTAAAGAGAGAGAGTGCAAAACATTGTTAAGAATGCTGGTGATCTCAGTTTATCATCAGAGAAGAAAACCTGAGCGGGTGAACCAGCTTCTCGCCATTGCTGGAGGAATTTGGACATATTAGGGTGGAAAGGCATTTCCAGAATTTCGAAACAATTTAATTTATTTTTTCACTTAAAAATGTACTTAATTTTTATAACCTTATATGTGCCAATTCCTTCTTTCTCCCGTAAATAGTACCATATGAAGAGGGTTTTAGATTCCAAAATGTGGGAAATAATTCCTACTAGTTCACTTTTATCAGACTTAGAAAAACTCTAATCTATTGCAATATACCAAGTGAGATTTGTCCTCTGTGTACTATTTAAAAATTGGTTGAGTTATTTCGTTTTTTGTGAGTTTCCTTGTGCTTTTTTCTTTTTACTTTTAGTTTTACCAACTTTTTCTATTTCCAAAATATTGTAAAGTTAATCTCTATTTCTAAGTCTGCCTCATCAAAATAAGTTTTTCATCATTTTGCTCAATTAAGAATCCTTTCCCAACAATGCCCTCTACTTGAATATTAATTTTTTCGTCCTCTATCTATATATGTATATATGTCTATGTGTACTTTTATCAAATGTATCATTTGTAAGTTACTTATCTTACTTAAACATTTTTCTCCTTCAACTAGGGGTGGCAATAATCGTGTTCGTGTCGGCACGTTTACAGCACAGCACGTTTAGCCCGAACACGAATACGACACAATTAATAAACGTGCCAGAAATGCCAATGCGAACACGACACACCTATGGCACGCGTAACACGACACAACACGATTAACAGATTATTAAACGTGCCGTGATGGGTTGATACGATAACAACACGCATAAGACACGCTTATGACCCAATTAACTAAAAATTAAAAAAAAATGAAAAAAATTTTAAATTTTTTTTTTAAAAAAACCAATAAAGAAAATTAACAAAAACACAATATCTAATTAATACTAACCTACTATAAATATTTCAAATATTTTTATTTTTAAGATTAAATGTGTTATAAAAGGACGGATCGTGTCGTGTCATGTCAATACATTTACGGCCTATTTAATTAAACGTGTTAAGGCGTGTTTAGCGTGTTAGCACGAATCCAACCCGTTTATTTTCGTGTTAGTCGTGCCAATCTATTTATGGCACAATTAATAAACGTGCGGTCCAAACCCGTTTATCTTGTGTCGTTTTCGTATCGTGTCATCGTGCTGTGTCTAAATTGCCGGCCCTACCTTCAACACTCTTAGATACTATTCTTTTCATCTATACTCTGAAATATTTTTTTCTTTAATTTGTCTCTTTTAAATTTGAACTGAGTAATATAAAAGAGATTTTTACTTTGTCATTCTTCATTTCTTTTCTTTATTTATTTTGAAATTTTTTTTTGGTTATTGTATTTTTATTTTATTTTATTTTATTTGTGTTGAAGTCTTTCCTTTTCTTTTTTACCCCTGTTAATATTTTTCAGTTATCCCCGCTAAAGTATTACTATTTTAAAACGTATTTCGTTGAAATTTTTTTCTCTAATTTTTTCATATCCAAATAATTTTTTTCAATTGCATCCCTAATGAAGTATAATTTTTAATTAAAGTTGGACAACCCTTTGTTGTTTATGATACAATATGTGTTACCTATATAAACAAAGTATTCAAGTGCTATTTCAAATTTTTTCAACGAAAGTTGAAAATTACTTTTTAATAAAATCAAGAGAAAAAGGCAAAAGTTAAAATTTAATATATTAGAATAAAAAGAATATGTATAATAGGTATTCCGTACCAAGCGTGTAGTTTTAACTAGTCCGTAACTATTACATAAGTGAGTGTTTCTTTTTTCACTATTTCATTTTTGGTCTTTTTATTTGTACTCACATGCTTCTTTTAAAGTAGGCCACACATAAGTCGATAACCAATCAAATCAAATTATCTATTCTATGTCTATAATTTATAATCTATAATCTATAATAATAATAATAATAATAATAATAATAACAACAACAACTATTATATAAGTGAGAGTTGCCCTTTTTACTATTCTATTTTGTCCTCGTATGCTTCTTTTAAAGTGGGCCACACATGAATAGATAACGAATCAAATCAAATTAAGTAAAAAGTATTTTATCAAGTCTTCCTCGTATTTCTTGAGTTTTTTTAATATGATACAATTAATTAAGTTACTAAACTCAATATCTTCTCAAATGCATTATATATTTGGGTTGAGTTTAAAGGCACTTTCTCGTTATTTCATCCTCGTAAACGCACACATACATGGGCTACAATTTACAATTTTTAATATGGTAATGCTTTAAATCAAAAGAAGTAATTTTAAAATAATGTAGTTTTTATTTTTTGTATCATGTTTTCTCCCTTTCATTTTTTTACTTTTATTTTTTAACCTCAAATCATATTTTTAATGCTTTATTGGAGTTTTTATTTTCTTCTGATATATTTATGTGAGAATTACATTTTAAATTTGTCCAAATTTAAATATTTTTTATAATCTATTATTGTACGTATAATATCTATTCTATATCTATAATCTATATCTATAACTATATTAATATGGGAATTTCCTTACGACATTATTTAAAAAAATTTGTCGAGTCATTTTGTCTTTTTGAAGGGTTTTTTTTTTTTTTTTTTTTTTTTTTCCTTTTGCTAGCTTTTCTTTTTTGCTTTCCTTACCCCTTGAAATTTTATTTATTTATTCCTAAAAAACACTCTAAGATATAATTTCTTTCAACCATAACCTTTATAAACACTTTTATTTTTATAACTTCTCTACTACAATATATATTTTTTTAAATGCATCCTTATTTAAATATCAATTTCCTTTTCACATGTACACCCTAATAAATTTTATTTTTTATATGTAATATTTAATATGGAAAGTAGGTCTACTTCTTTAATCTTACACTCAAATACTATTTCTTGATACATAGTTACATACCTTAAATTTATAAACTAAAAGTAACATGCATAACATCCATGTAGGATTCCCTTTTGCACGTGGTTTCAACTAGTAATTATACTAAGCATAAGATTTTTGTGGATTCTCATCTCCACATACCAAACACCACCCTGTGGTAATGCTCAAGGCATACATTGCAAGTATCTCCGTTTAGTCCCAAACACACTCAACCCCTACTCTTTTCTCCAATCATTTTGGTGTCGTTTGTAAGTCTTGTTGATAACCCAAACCATGGTGCATGCCTAGTACATAAACGCAATTCAACTTTTTTTTTGGGCTAAAAATGCAAATCGATCTTGATTTTATTGTCAAGATACCGCACAGATGAAGATAATACACTCGACGTAAAACACGGGTCGTACAAAATCCTCTATATTTAAAAGAAAAAAAATTAAGAATTAAACACCAAGGAACCCCTGTAAGATGGGGAAAAAATCGGAGCTCTCAATATGTTTTCCTTCACTGGCCACGTGCCGCAACAAGAACACTGATGAACTGAGTGCAGTACCATGATCGGTTGGAAATCTCTGAAATATAACATTGGAAACAAAGTAAAGTGAGATGAGTTTATTCCATCAAAATGATAATACAAACAGAACATCAAGAGTAATAGCCTCACAACAAGGCAACAAAATCTGAAAAAGGATACACTAGTTTGCATATATGGCTGAATATTAGGGTTGGTAATTTCGGACACGGTACGATGACACGATAGAAAAATGATACAAGATAAATAGGTTTAGAACACACGTTTATTAATTGGGCCATAAATAGGTTGACATGAATAACACGAAAATAAACAGGCTAGATTCTTGCTAACATGTCTAACACGCCTTAACACGTTTAATTAAAAGAGCCGTAAACATGTCAACACGATATGACATGACCCGCCCGTTTATAACACATTTAAATTTAAAAATAAAAATATTTGAAATATTTATAGTATGTTAGTATTAATTTGATAGTGTTTTTGTTAATCTTTTTTATTGGCTTTTTTTTTAATTTTTTTAATTTGTAGTTAACTGGATCATAAACGTGCCATTTGTGTATTGTTATCGTGTCAACCCGTCACGGCCCACTTAGTAATCGTGTTAATTGTGTCATTCTGTGTTACGCGTGCCATAAACGGGTTGTACTCGTGTTTACATTTCTGGCTCGTTTATTAATATATCATGTTCGTGTTCGGCCTAAACGTGTCGTGCTATAAACGTACCGACACGAACATGTTTACTGCCAGCCCTACCGAATTTTTTCAACCAAAACCACATCATGTTTTAGCAACAGCTCTTTTGATGTGTAGCTTTTACAATATTTCCCATCTTCTTTGTTGGAAAAATTTAATGAAAAATTACGACCTTGTTTGGTAAAAAGGAAAGGCGGAAGGAGAGATGAGCGAGAGGATTAGTGAAAGAATTTTAGTACACATGGCTATTTGCTAAGAGAGAAGGAGGAAATAGATTGGGTGAGGGATTTAAAGTACCCGAATTATAATCTCTCCATATATGGACAGATTAGGGAAAGAAATTCACACCAAACACAAAAAAGAAAGTCCTCTCCCTAGTCTCTATTTTTCTCACCTAGGTTATGTCTTTCTTGCCTTTCTAGTAGTCCGTTTGGCATAGGTGGTCCTAACTATTTTATCAGTTTTGAATAGTATAAAACTCTTATATGCTACAGTAAAAAAAATTTTGCTATAGTATCAAGTTCTCACATACTATAGTAAAAACAATTCTAACCAATAGTTTTAACTACCATGCCAAACACCCTATAATCTTTTTGTCTCTCCGAACACAGCCCAATATAATGAACGTAGTTATGTTGTTATGCACATCGTGTAACCGGTACTCTGAAAGTGCAAGACCCCAAAATGACTCTCCAGGCAAAATGAACAACCATCTTTCTAAAATATAATGGAAATTTCCTCATTTTAGGCATTTGAAACAACCATTATTAAAAAATAAAAATAATAATAAAAAAAAAGATATCAAACATTTTTAAGTTAATCCATTGTCCTGCACATAGCGTTCTCTGATTCACAAATCGCCAACACAATCTGACCCTCAAAACTTGTTAACATTACCTTACTCGACTGCATCCAACCAGGTCATAATAAAGATAAAATTCAAGCCCGTATAAATGAACCCCATGTAAGTAATAGGACATTTTGCCTGCATGTCAATGAGGATAAACTCAAGCTTGGTAAAACATTATATAATATAGGAAATTTTTTTTACCCCTCTTCGTAATTTAAATAACATTAAATGCAGTTTAGTTCTTCCAATTGGGAAGCAAGTTCCATTTGACGAATCCAAATCCGTTGTCCCCCAAATGTTGTCTCTTTGGCTGTCCCACTAAATGCTGTCTCTTTAGCTGTCGCACTAATTAAAAATTGACAACATATCCTAACTTACTTAAGTGGAGTTAACGGCGTTAGAGATGATTAACGCAACTAAAAGGCTCTCTGTCTTCCATTAAAAAGAACAAATAAATAACCTAGCCTTCTTTGCACCTATTTCAGTCAAGGATGAATATGTCCACGATACTGTCGATATTTTCAAGACAATAAATTTTGAAGTCTTGACATAGATATGGGGAAGGATTTTTCTTCCAAGATGTCCATAAAATATTCACAATATCTGCAAATATCCGTAATATTCTTAAATAGTTGTGAAAATTCAAAATATTTTGGAAATTTCCACAAAATGCCTAAAAAGGATGGGAAAAATTTTTTGCACAAAAATTAATTTTCTAGGACTTTTTAAATTATTTTTTGATAAAATGTGACTAATATTTTGAACCTAAAAACAATAAAAAAATATTTACTAAGACTTATTTAATCTTTAAATTATTTTTACTTTTAAAATGAATAAATCGTGACTCTTCTGCAAAATTCTATGTTATATTACATATAAATATGTGTTGTATATTTTTATTTTTTTGTCTACTTTTTTTGTCATATTACATACAATTGGCTTTTTGCTATTATAATATATAGTTAAAAATAAGAGATATGGAGACAGAGTGTGATAAAGTGGTAGAAACTGATTATTTAGATTTGCTTCAAGTAGTAGTTAAGTCACGTGAAAATGATGATGATTCCATTATTCAGTGGATCAGGCCAACACATTTAGATGATGAGAATGACAATCTTAATCCACGAATTGCAAGACATGTTCAAGAATATGGCATTGATGTTGATAGAGTACAATCTAAAGAAGTAAGAACTTCTAGTAGTAACAGTGGCTCATTTGAAGTAGCTATGCAACGCTTATACGTCATGGTGATGATAATGATGATGATCATGATGACAGTACCAACGACATGGATGAAGATGATGACAACGACGATGATGGTGGGAGCGGTGATGATAATGATGATGGGAGCTATGGGAGAAGAAGTATAATGTCTAGTCAAATATCCTTAAGTCTATTCACTGGAGAAGAAGAATTTATGTATGCTATACAAGATGATGATCATGGTTATAGGGCAACAGATAAGGGTATTAGTGCAATTGGAAAGAAGACATTGTACAACCCAAATGAGTCAAACTGATGACGATTCTATTGCCTTAAGTTTTGAGTCTATGAGCTTCGGAATTAACTAAAGTTCTTGTGGTTATAATGTCCCTTATAGTTCTCAAACGGGGACGAGTTTAGAAGTACAAAACTAAGATAATTTCGTAGATATACTTGTATATCCCCCACCACAAATTAGTGTTGAGATGTCACTACAACTCCATGAAGACTACTAAGCAAGTTGTTAAATCAACAGTATCCAATTTATGGGTTCACGGTAGGAAGAGATCGAGAAATATACATGTGACACATCTATAATTACCCCCAGAACTATTCAAGAGTAATATCCTAACAGATGTACTATTTAGATCGAGATTAAAACCTACATAATGCTTATCACGCTAGAACTCTTGTTGGTATTGAAGACACTTGAAATTTGTGTATACTTTATTATGTTTGGTGGTAGCTTCTATGTACTATTATTGTATCTAGTTTGTAATGACTATGTAAAATAATATTAAAATCATAACCAATATATCTAATGATAGTTTCCTTTTATTATAAGCAATATAACTCTCATATCACACCAAAATTGTATTATTTATGTTATTAACTTAATTTAAATTAATTAATATTAATTATTTTAGCATTGTACAAAGTTGTAAGAAAAATTACATATTTTTCTTGAGATATTCATTTTTTTCTCAAATATTTGTCGACATCGACAATATCTACAATAATATCTGTAAATCAAAACCTCGACAACCTCGGTGACATCGACCCTTTCATCCTTCGTTTTAGCCATAAAAGACCACAAACAGCTCTGCAACTTTTACTAGTTGTCTCCATTTTTATTTTATTTGCGCGAGAATCTGCTCCATGTTTTATCACCTATAAATTCAGATCAAGCCACGTTTTTTTTGAAGTAAAACCCTTTAATTTTTACCCACCGACAGAAATTCTTATATGAATACGTGGTTCACAAATTAATGCCTACATAACATATTGGTTGTCGATTCCCCATTTTGGGGTGAACTTTTTTCTATTTAATAAATAAGCAAAATGAAGTAATGAGTAATGAAGGTGAAAGACGAGTAATATAAAGCTTGCTTTTTTAGCGTTGATTTCAATTTCACTGGTTAGATTTTAGGGTTATTAACGTTAATGGCCCTTTAATTTTAGAATCTCTTTCGCTTTGTCGTTGAACTTTAAAAATCACCACTTTATCCCTTGAACTTTCAAAACTCCTCAGTTTGTCTCTTGAATTTTAAAAATCACTATTTTACCCTTGAAGTTTCAAAGCTCTCTAATTTGTTTTATAAATTTCCTATTTTTTGTTCAAATAGACAAAGTTAAGCCCACGTGATTCGCATATGAATCATCTGTAAGGATAAAAACAAGATTTTATCACTCATAAGTTTTGTTTCATATTTATACTCCCACTTGACGTCTTTTTTTATCTGAACTCTCATCTAGGAAAAGTTTGCTTGTATATTCTTTCTCATTTTTAAAGTGTAACTTATTTAATAAGTCGATATTGCTCTTCGATATGTGAATTTAAATGCTAAAGAAAATGAGTTATGCATCAAATATGAGGAGATATCAGTGAATAATATCGACACAGACCATTCTTGCACGAGAGTAGATAAAAAAAGTTTAATAAGAGTGTAAACGTAAAATAAAACCTAAGAGTGATTAAATCTCATTTTTTCCCTTACAAGCGATCCATGTACGAATCACGTGTGTCCAATTTTGTCTAAATGGTTAGAAAATCGAAAAAATAGGAGACAAAATGAGAAGCTTTAAAAAAGAATAAAATGGTGTTTTTAATTTTGCGAGCAAAGTGAAAAGTTTTAAAAGTTTAAAAGGTAAAGTAGTGATTTTAAAGTTCAAGAACAAAGTGAAAGAAACCTTAAAGTTTAGGAGCCATTAGTGTTAATAACCCTTGATTTTAACCTGACGGATTCGAGAAAATAGAGAGTGCGCTGAAATTTTGAAGCATTAGATTCTTTTTAAAATAAATATATGGAAAGTGGCCTCTTGTCTCTGTTAATTTTCCTCTAACATTGTCAAATTCCCATGAGTGAGAAAAGATGTGTTAACTTTTTATTGGTGGAATAGCCAAGTGGACATTTAGAGACATCAGATCTGGACTCTTATTTACATCCCTAGTTCAAAATTTTAAATTGTATTTGCCGTGAAGACAATTTAAAAAAAAAAAAAAAAAAGCATTCAATGAGTGTAGGAACAATGTTAGAAGGCACTAACACATTTAAGATCTCTCTCCATTGGAGCAAAAAGAAAATCACTTTCTCTTGCTTTTTTCTTCCTCTTTTGTGTTTCCATTTTCATCTCTTCTGGTCTTCTCTTCTATTGTTGGATCAAGTGTAGATCATGTTGCCGCACATGTTTTATTCGTGCTAACCATGTTAACAGACTGTTATCAGATGTTTTAAATTCCAAAAATGTTTAATCATTATTGGCGTCGAGCATCACTGGCTGTAAAAAGTTTACTTTATATGTGGGTCCCATATTGTAAACCCACTTTTTATTGAAGTGTTCGGACCTACTTCATTTAAATATTCAATTATGGTTAAACTCCCTCTCTCTCTCTCTCTCTCTCTCTCCACCCTCTTCCCTCTAGCTCGTGTCTGTAATTTCTTTTTGTTTCTTGCTTGTACAATGTGGTATTTTACCTGTAGCGCGTATAAGTTTTTCCAATTGTTTGCAAATATAAATGTAAAAATTTTAAAAACTTTAATTTCTTTTTTAATCTATCTATCTCTTGAGAATTTACTAATTTAGAAAAACCATGCAATCAATTTACAGAAAAGGGGAATTCAAAAAATAAAATATTTAAATTCTATTAGTTTCTTTCAACCAAAGTTAAATCACACAGATATTCTTAAAATTGTACTTGATTCTAATAAGCTATCCAAAATTTGCATTATTTCTATAACGTGTGATAAATAAATAAAGATGTATATATATGCTTTAATGCGCCAATTGTTAGTTATTAAGTTACTGAAGCTAAAAAATGTTTAAGAGTGTAATCTTTTTTAGTTTTCATAAAAATTAATAATAATAACAAACAAATACAGCGAATAGAAGAAAATTAAAAAAAAAATTGCCAATAGAATTTTAAGTGTAATAATACGCAAAAAGATTTAAATGTTAAATGACGGTACATTAGAACCCATTTTCGAAAAACAAAAACAGGGTTGTTTGATATTGTTTTTAAAATAGATGAAAATATTTTTGTTTTAGAAAATAAGAATTTTTTTAGAATTGTACTGAGAGTGTTTTTAAAATTTTTGCATCAAAAAACATGTGAAAATATTTTTAAAAATTTTGACAATAAAAACAAACGGGCATTTTAGTTAACAAGAGTAAGATGATCATACCCTTCCCAGAAGACCTTTGCCATTCTGTTTGAGCCAAACCCAACCGAGCAATGCTATCTGCCCTGAGCCGGCTGTAGCCCGCTTCTCTCACATAGGGGGCCCCACTGGGTGGGTCTCACAGTGGGCCCCAACTGTGTGAGAGAAGCGGACTGCAGCCCGAGCAGGACAAAAAAAAGTTTTTCAAATCAACCATCTCTTTCAAGGTTATAATGTGCTGAAAACACCCACTAAAACCTGCCTCTAGGAACAACCTCTGCCTTAATTCCCTAGCCACAGTACATACAACATTCTTTGGGGATTTCTTTTTTCAAGCTTGTCGCAAGTATTCAATTTTCCATTAAAAACCAAGCAAAAGACCAATTTGTTGGGTAACACTATTTCTTTTTTATTTTTATTTTTATTTTTATTTTTTCCTGAAATAGAACTTGTTCAGCAACTTTTTAAGTAATATCCACCAAAATGCACGTTCAAGTAAAAAAGTGCAATTTGTTCCCATTTCCAAAAAAATTAAATTAAATTAAATCTTATACGTACAAATTTTTCTAAAATATTTTTCATTTCATCTTCCTTTAAAATATTTTTTCCCAAATATATTTTTAAATATTTATTCAGTCCTCTGCAATATCTTTTTCTCAAATGTGGCCTTTGGTAATACTTTTTTTCAGACTTGCCCACTGAAAAAGTTTGAAATAATATTCAAGAGTGCAAGAAAAAAATATTGAAACAAAGAAAAATTTGAAGAAGTCGTCATGGAAACAAATTAGAAAAGAAACTTTCGGGTTGGTGGCCCTTTTGAGACGCCTAATTCAGAAAATGTCCTTGGTTTTTAAGATAAGAAATGTTCCATTCCTTGTATTCATTCCGCTCCCAACACAACCTCTCCGGTTGAGACGTGACTTTGTGCAACTGCCGTTTTGAGGTCAATTTGACCTCCCCCGCATGGAAAAGATCCAAAGGAGTGAGGGGAAACCTAGGCCTCCCCCACGAGAAGAGGGTTTCCCGTGCAAGGGATATAAATCTCCTTCCCTGCGAGCCGGCGGCTTGACAACAAGGCACCAAATTGTTAGACATGTATGCCTTAAGGAGTAAAAATGTAATGAGTTTTTGAAGACATTTTTATCAATAAAGAATTCATTTATTATTCATATACCAAATCTTGTCCTCTTTACGTTCATATTTGTTGAATGTATGATAAGCAAACAATAGTCTGAGACTGTCGGTCTAAACCTTTAAGAATTGGGCATATGATGAACAGATTATGCAGAAGACACGATTCTTAAG
>CAMOHE010025584.1:0-45093 GCA_946598075.1 Artocarpus hirsutus | reverse complement strand
ATTAGTTGAGAGAGCAATACAAATGGAAACTAAAAGTATTCAAAGTAACCTTGAATCTTTAAAAAAACTCTCAATCAATTTCTAAACCAATATAAATAGTTAGAGACTTATGCTGATAACGTATTATAAAACGAATGTAAAAAATTAAATTGAAAAGCATAAAATAGAGAGACATAGAGAGAAACAATCTTGTTATTTATCATCTTATATTATGTACAAATGCAAGCTCTCAAAGGCCATATATATAGGCCAAGAATCATAATGTGAGAGAGGCTAAAAGCCATAAGTTACAGCAACAAAATATTACTAATAGAGTGTTAATTTGGGGGTTATATGAAGATTATGGAACACCGTTTGGTAGTGTTTTCAAAATGGTTGAAAGTGGTTTTGTTTTGAAAAATAAAAATTTTTGGAGAATTATGTTAAGTATGTTTTTGGAATTTTGCCTAAAAAACGTGCAAGAATATTTTTAAAAATTTCTAAAACAATGCTAAATAAGCCCAAATATCAATAATAATCAAAGAAGAGCTAATGTAATTTGTGAGGGTGTTTGAAATATGAACATTCATATTAATAAACTAATTTATTCGTAACACAATAATAATAATTGGGTAAAAAAAAAAATGCGTCGTTTTCGCGTACACATTTTTTCTGGCCTCCCAACGACCAATGAGACATACATTCGTTGTCCCACCAAAACAATGACGGAAATAAACAACATATATATGCCAACATGTAGGCACAGTTAAACTTTATCAGAGAAATGAAAAAGGGCCGAGCATCTGGGATTTGGATATCTCTCTAGATGCTTTGCGTTTGGAATCTTCGTTTGTTATTTTCCCTAACTTCGCATTCTTATGCTCTCAACATGGGCATACATGCCACCCACGCTTCTTATATGAAAAATTTAAATTTATACTATTTTATTATTCATTCATGTAAATCCTGTTAGCTTACATACAACATGTCTGCTAATTCATTTTGATCATTTGCAATTGAAATAGGATATTCAAAGTGGGAAAATGAGGATGATCGTGGTTTAAAAAAAAAAAGGTATGAAAATCTACTAAGAGGTAATTTAATGGGTCGATATGGGTTTAAATAGGCTAGTATGATTAAGCATGTGGATTGACTGAGCAACATGAGCCAATAGACCATGTCTAGTCAATACATTATAATATGAACTTGTGGGTTGACAAAGATAAATATTAGATCGTGTCAAGCACAACATGACAGTACGTTGTGCCTAATTACGTAGACAAAACAAAGTGCGGCCTATTTAAGAGTTTGCAATTGAGATACGAAATTCGAAGTGAAAAATTGAGGCAATAGTAGAGGCAGAATTTTTTTAAATGGGGGCATTATATAGAAAATTAGAAATAAAATTTTATTAAACAAAGATATAACCATTTATTTTAATGACTGAGTAAGGCATAATTATAATTTTTCTCATGAAATAGGGGTGCCATAACACATTTAAATTGTTTTATAAGGACACAACAATATATTTTAATTATTTCAAGAGGCACTACAACATGCATTTTTCAATTATCCTGTAAGGAATTTTGTTTCAAAATAGGGGCATAATTAAAATTTGAAACCACAATATAGGGATGAAATTTTAAATTTTGAAAATCACAACATAGATCCCCCCAGTGAATTGAGGATGATTGTGATTAAGAAAATAGTGTGAAAATCAAGTAAGAGATACTTTAATGGGCTAATGTAGAATTAAATAGGCTAGTATGATTAAGCATGAGGATTGACATAACACATAAAGACATGCGTCAATAAAACGTGTCAAGTCAACAGATTAAGATATGAACTTGTGGATCAATACTAATAAATAGTAGGTCGTGCCAGGTACAACGTGACCGTACGTTATACCTAATTAAATAGAAAAAACACAGCATGACCAATTTGACAACTTAATGCTCTCTTACTAAATAATTTTTTATTCCTAAACCATAGCAACCATACAATTTGTTGCAACAAACATTATCTAATTGCTAAACATTTCTTAATTTTAAGACCATTCATCCCTTTTCACTAAGGCAGAGGTCTTTTGCATAATGCCGCACTTGCATGATTGCAATAAACCAAGGAGACCAATTGCCACCACGGCCAGCACTTCAAAGAAGAAAATAGAGACTAGAAAAACAACGGGTATGACAATTCCCGGTTACTATGACTTTTTTATTTATTTATTTTTTATTTTTTTAAAGATAGAGAAAAAAGAAAATTAGAAAAAGGAAAAACAAAATAGAAGGGATCTTATATGTGATGATATTCAACGTTCCTCTCCCTTAGAAGTTGAAAACTTGTGGGTATCATTGCACCACTTTCTGAATAAGCTTTTCATATAAAGATTGATGGGTTTTGACCTCATTTTCACTAATGGGGCCATCTCCAATTGTGCTTGAATTTTCCAAAAACCTTTTTCTTTTTTTATTTTTCTCTCTCTCTCTCTCTTCTCATTCGCACTTTCTGCATAAAGGAATTTATATTCCCTAGTGGGTATTCTCTATTGAGCTATGATTAAACTAGGGTCACAACTCACCATGCATAAATAATTATTTGCAAATTGCCATTGAAAACAAAATGACGTCTGTCAAAAATATTGAAAGTTGAAAAGTTGGGTTTTCTTTATTTTTTTTTTTTTTAAAATTTTCCTTAATTCTTTGGGAGTGCTTTTTTGTATATTGGACGATCATTGTGAAGAGGTAAGCAAATGGAATGTGTTATCATTCATACTTATTACCGCCAAACATTGCAAACATGTTCGTCCATTCTATTTGTTTGTTGGGTACTCATCACGGTAAAAAAAATGTTTAGAATCATGTATTACAAAATGAGTCCACTATCACCTTCATTTCTAGGGTTAAATTATAGACACTTTATCGTGGAATATGAGCTAATTAGTCAGAATTTTTTCCCATCGAGAAAACAACTGTCACGGTTTTAAATTATTAGAATTGTATTAAATTTCTTGAAATTATTATGGTTTTCTTTATAATACGAACTTTTATACCCGCATAAAGTTATTTTAGTTTGTTTCACGCTTTTTAATTTTGATTAAATCTAACATTTACAAACAAGTATTAATGATAGAATCCGCATGATACTATACATTAAAAAGTTCTTCATTTTATAAATCCTTATTGCTTTTGCTATAATAATACTAGTTTTTTTTTTTTTTTTTGTGGTTATCTTGTGAATTATCTTGTATAGTGTAAAAAGAATACCTTACTAGGTAGGACATAGTTTTTAAACATCAAATTTTTTATATTCCAACGTGATTTGACACTAAGCAATTCTCTCCTAACAATAGAATAGTTTATCTCTTGTGTTTGAAAATATAACTATAACAAAATTCTCTATCTTGTGAATGATTTAGAATTGTTTATCTTTTGTCGTGTGCATGATCAAACTCATAATTTAATAACAAAAAAGAAGTATATCATCAATTAAAAAAAAAAAAAAGGTTATCATCATCTTGGAAAATGTAGCATCTTCCAACCAATTACACGATAAGAACTATATTTTAGGCAAATCCAGGATTAATCCCTACTTATTGATTAATGCCTTTACTAATTAACTGTTAATCGCAGTATCTCCATACACGCAGCAGTACATGATTGGAACTAAATGACAAAATAATGTCCAACAGGATCAACACTATGTTTTTACAAAAAAAAAAAAAAAACGTTATTATATCTTAGGTTAAATGCTTTATAATATATGCTTTGGAGAGGAATATTAAAAATTGACTAAATATACGGCAGATCTCCACAGTTCTTTTTTTTTTTTTTTTTCTGTATATATATTTTACATGGGACTAACCTAAAGTAATAATATATTAAAAAAAAAAAGAGTATTACCTCGTGGGAGGAGGATATATACCATTTCCACTGTACAAAAGTTTAAAGGTTCGTTATTTTTTTTTTTTTCGCAAATTCTCTTGGCAAATTTTCTGTCTACGAAAGGAAAAAAGGAGTACTGGAAAAATTCCCTATTCTGTCATAAAAAATCAAAGAAGTTAAAAGTAAAACAACGAAAAGAAAAGTGGGGGCATATTTTAAAAAGGAAGAAGGTCGGTCCTTTTGGGGACCAGCAATAATAACAACCAAGTCGATTTTTTTAATAAAAAATTTAATATTTAGAGAATTTTATCGTAAAACATTCACAAAAATATCCTGGACTTTTTAAGTGTGAACTGTCAAAACATTCACAAAAATATCCTGGTTGTATTAAGATTGTTTTTAAAGGGGAATTTCATTAATTCTCAATGGCATTACAAACACATTTAAAACATAGATAACCTCGAGATGCAAGAGGCAACGTCCTCCAAAATGATCGAATCCATTCCAAATCAATAACGCTCAACAAGGAAGACATAAGCTAGAGGCCAAAAAAGGAGAAGGCACCTCTACATAGCGAGCACAGATGAGACTCTATTTGACAATTTCCTTACAACCAATGGATATTCCCAATCTATTGAAGGCCAATACCTAGTAACATAGGGGCTAACATCAACAACAACAAGAAAAACATATATTAGCTTGCACGGAAACCAAACCGACGGGGGAGTCAACACCATCTGGAGGTGGGAAAACCACCTCAATTATTACAAACAGCCAAATAAACATATACAAAAGAAAACACAAGGTGGAAACAATACCACATTTATTACACAACTTAACACCAAAAAAAAAAAAAACAACAAGAAAAATTTACAGTTAAGTTAACCCATCGGAAAGCCCAACGGGCAACACAATGGCCACCTTAATACCTAAGAGATTAGATCGAATTCGGAACATCAAAGAAGCACCGCCGTCAGCCTCCGGCCAACTCCATTGGAGGACAGCTCACGGCATCGGACCCCGTCCCTTTGCATCGCCAGCTTTATTCCTCCTCTGCCGCCATACTCCATTGACCTCTATCCAAACCTCTCCTCCTATATTGAAACAAACTCCAAACCCCTAAGCTCCAAGATCTGGACTCCCAAAAAGCCCATAGGCCTAGTAGCCCTTCCCACCGACGGACGCCATGGCGGACCTACCCCCCATCTTCCACTATCCATCTCTCCGTCCTTTCGTCCCAAATCTCGGTTGTGAACCTCCCTGCTTTGTCCACACACCATTACATCACCATTAGCCCCTTTGTCCTAGCCCCTCTAATTCCACGATGCCGTCCTCTTCGAGGACTTGATTGACTACGGCCAATCGAAGACAGGCGTAGGACGTTAGTTTTAGGGGAAAGGGGCAACGGTAGGACAAAAACAAGAACCCTAGCAGAACAAAACGATAGAGAGAGAGAAAGAAAAGAGAGAGCGCTGCGGTGTTATGTCTTTCTTGTATTACAGATTTTTTAAGTGTCAATTATTATTGTCTAGAATCGGGTTAAATTATAAAAACAATAAAAACAAATATTAGATTAGAAGAAATATGATAATTTAACAAAATTTAATAAAAGATGTAGCGGAAAATAATTTGATAAACATAATAATTATTCAAAACTCATAAAAAATTGTATTAGAGTTTAAAAATTGCATCCTATTAATGGAGTATTTTTATTGTCATACTATAAGATTTTAGGAAATTTTACAAATCCTATTATGATATTTGGTAAAATTAGTTCAAACTAAAACTTTTAGTTGCTACAGTATAAAGCTTTCTTATACTACAATATAAAACAAAAAAAGTTACAGCATAAAGCTTCATATATTATAGTAATTTGACTCAATTGGTTCAAACTAATGTCCCAAATACCGTTTATCTTTTAAACTTATTTTCTATAAATATCATATGTGTTTTAGTATGACATAATTTAAAGTTGCACTTAAACATGTAACATGAGTGAAATAAAGTGTGGAATTTTTTTTAAGATTTTATTGTTTATTTGATTTGATTTGATTTGATTTTTTTTTTTTTTTTTTTTTGGGGAATGAGGTGAAGATTTGGGGATGGGCCTATTACATCGGCCCGTGAATAAATTCCCATATCTCTCTCTCCTTCTCTTACTTACTCAGCTGAAAACTCCTTGGCACCATGATTAGACACGCCTGTCTCTTAAAGTGTGGTTAGATATGATTCCACTCTTTCATTTCCATTTCTTTTTTCCCTCTTGATTATTTCCCCATTCAACTAGCCCTTTTCGCTTTGTTTTTTTGATGCTCAAACATGTTGAATTTTTTTTAGTGATTCCTTTTATATCATATCATTCATGATTAGATTAAGCATGAACCTCATACCAACTTATTAACTTGTAATGGTAGCAACATATCCTGATAACATTCTTATTATTATGACATTATCTATTGAAATATTGATTGAAAAAAATAACCCTCCAACAATTAGTGTCCATTTAATAACCCCACTACACAACATTATGAAGAAAAAAAATGGGTGAGCACCAAAATTTAATTGTTACGGCGTGTGGAAAGTGTGGTTAGAATTGAAATTCAAATCGTCTATATAATTTTTAGTGTCTCAAATGGTGTTTAATCAATCATATTATGACATATTGTTTAATGAAAAAAATACATAAGTCAATTACACACTATTCAAACTTTTTAAATGACATGTAATAATATGATTAGTTAGACACTATTTAAGATACCAAAATTAAACAAAGGATTTAAGTTCTTAGAATTGAAACTTTTGAACTGAACAATGTAGTATATAAGAGCTTTCCATTATAGTTTTTGTTTATTATGGTAGCATGTAAAAGCTTTATATTGTAGCTACTAAAAATTTTAGTTACAACTAATTTTGCAAGCATACTTAATTAAATTATATGGTAAAGTTAAATACTATTTCACATTCTAACATATTTTACTGCCACTAAAAGTTGGGTTTGAAACTAATTAAGTGACACCCACATTATTCGTTCAAAAAGCTTGAATTGGAGTGCCACCGTTATTTTCACAACAGGTTGAAAATGGGGAGGGGAAGATCTATAGCTGGATTGTGGGTGACAAGACACTGCAAATGAGCACTACTACAAGTCCACAAAGGAGAGGAAATATACCAAAGACCAGGACAAGACATCAATATCTTAAAATTTTTTAAATGCCCCAAAATAGAGCACATGACTAACCAAAAATACAAAGAGACCCTGAAATCCTTTAGGCCTAAAAAGCCATAAGCAGTGTTTTTTAGCCTTGTTGAAATGGACCCTGCAATTTACACCCTACAACAATCGGTGGGTGAACAATCCCACTAGCTAGGATCTCCTAATTTTTCCATTTTTGGTACATAAATCTTAAGGTCCACCTTTTGTCCCCACCAATGCACAAATTTTATAATGCTACATTCACTAAAGTCAAGCAATATCAAAATTCCTTTTTTACTTTTTTTCTTTTGCTTTTGAGGAGAGATTCTATAGTCGGAACAACTGCTATAAAATTTGACAGGTTCATTGATTGTGACTATAAAATTAAATCAGACATCGCATATTATATGGGAATAAATCTTACTATAGGTTTTTTGAACTGTTACACTTATTTTATAAGCATAGTTTGATTTTAATCGTAATAATCTTATTGCTGAGGTGTCCTTGCAATATAAAATTTATTTTTTTACTACACATAAGTGTAAGAAAGTTTTCAATTAGGTCATTATTGAAAGCGGTTGATTCCTATTCCTTGGTAGGAGATGCGTATGAGCATGTCCAAGCACATAGATTGATATCCTGGAACTGTGGAAAAAAGTTTTTCTTTTCCACGTAAAGAAGAAATTATGGAGATGCAGAAGAAGAGAAAAAGCGAGACATAAATCAAAGCCGGGGTGGGTTGGTGGGTGGCTGAGTGGGCTACTTGATGCTTGGATTTTTCTATAAATAGGAATTTATGTTTATGCTTAGTGGGGAACCTTGTTCCTTACCCTCAAATTAGTCTTCTGACTTTGACGTATTTTTTTTTACATTTTTAATTCCTTTCCCTGTGCAAAATGCCAATTTAAACAAACTAATATGAGTTTTTGAAAAGTTTTTTCCATTTTGATCTTCACCCCTTGTTTCAGCTATACCAAATGTGTTTCAGCTATTATATAAGCTTTAATTAATGGTTAAAAATATTTTAGTATATGAGAATTTTACATTTTAGCATATTTTTGCTTAACATTGTAGCATATAAGAGTTTTATACTGTATCGATTAAAAGTTTTAGTTGAAATTGATTTTGTCAATTAAAGGGTAAGACTTCAAAAAAACCAATAAAAGTTGGTTCTTAAGTAGTGTAATACCACATCTTTTTCAAATAATCCTATGTTTAGTTAATTCCGTGTTCCAACATTCTTATATTGCATTAAGAACTTGTCTGTTAAAACTTCAAATCCATAGTTTTGATGATGTATTTATATAATTAAGATATCATGAGAATGGGACATTGAAATCAAGCTGATAATGTTCATCCCCTAACTTGTTCTGCATATCTTTTTTCCTATTTGTCAATTGTACCATGTTGTGCCAACTGTCAAGTATGGCTTGTATTTAACTAGGCCTAAGCTCATTTCGTGTTGGGCTCGAGCCACTAAGACTCTGAGTCGTGCTTGCGTGCGTTGAAGACTCAAAAACTTGGGGCACAAACACATCTCATGCTAGTAATTTGTATGTCTTAACAAGTCATTAAGCTTAAAAAACACTTTCTAATGAACTTTTTGAATGTTGAAATTTTTAACTTTGTTATTGCAGAATTCATATTGCATGAAAAAAATAATAATTGGGATTTTTGTATCACAAGTCCTTATACTTTATAACATTTGGCACTTGGATTTCTATTTTAAGAATTTGGATATTTAAGTCCTTAAATTTTTAATCTCTTAACACCTTAGTACTCATTCTAAGAATTTAAATACTCAAGTCCCAAACTCTTAATTTGTTAGCATCATAAGTCCCCATCTTTTTTACTATTAAATGACATAATAGACATTAATATTTTGTGGCTTTTTTGCTCCTTATGTCTTGAAAATATATTTTTTAGAAGAAAGGTCCCCAAAAGCTATTCTTTTTTTAAAATATAACTCATTATCTTTTGTCCAAAAATAATATTTAAATGCCCTAGTATAAAGTTAATTATCATAATTGTTAACAATAAAAAGATTGATTATAAATTAGAAAAAATTCATAAATATCAATTCTATTTTATTTTTAGTAAGTTGGTGTCAAATTACAATAATATAACTAAGTAATTATAACAGAATAATATTTAGTTGTTCAATTACACAATTTTCTTTCCTAAAAATCTTTAATATAATCGAAGATAATAAAAAGCATGTAATTGAATAATATATTGTTAAACAACTAATTGTTATGTTTGTCTTTAGTTATGTCGTTGTAATTTAAACCAACTTAACCAACATACAATAGAATGGATGGCTAATTTTGTCAATCACAATTGTGAATTTTTTCAGTTTATAATCAATTATTTGTCAATAACCATTCGGTTTATAATCAATTATTTGTCATTAACCATCATAATTAGCTTTTTTCTAAGGCATTTAAGCACTATTTTAGAAAAAAAAAAGTTTATAGTAAAAAAAGAAAATATTCTAGAGACCCTTCTATTGAAAAATATATATATTTTTATGACCGACAAAATAAAAAGCCTCGAAATATTGATATCTCTTATATCATTTAACAACAAAAAAATTCGAGCACTAATGGTGCCAACAATTAACAATTTGATGACGCAAATGTCCCAATTCTTAATATAGGGACTTACAGTGCCAAAAAAATTAAAAGTTTAAGGACTTGAGTGTCCAAATTATTAAAGTGAGGACTAAGATACTAACAAATTAAGAGTTTAGAGACTTAAGTGTCTAAATTCTTAAAATATGGATCA
The DNA here is from genome assembly GCA_946598075.1 of Artocarpus hirsutus. NCBI lineage: Eukaryota > Viridiplantae > Streptophyta > Magnoliopsida > Rosales > Moraceae > Artocarpus > Artocarpus hirsutus. The sequence goes on along the minus strand of CAMOHE010025584.1, from coordinate 35,250 downwards.
AATGCCAAAAGTTCTAAAATTTGGAGACCTATGACGTAAAAATCTCAAAATAATTTAAATTAAAAATGAAATAAATAAATGTGTACAACATTTACGTATACTTAAATGTTATACAAATTTTTTAGACATTGTAAATCATACATTTTGTTTTAAAAATTGTCCTGCTCGTTAAGTTGACCATTATGCTTAAAAAGTTGTATCGTGCTCAGCTCGCGCCTTTCCAGTCATTCACTCCCAAAACACGAGTTTGGCCCGATTCATGTTATCGTATGCCAATGTGGCTTCGTTGACGTCTCTATTCATTTCATGTCAAATCGATCATTAAAAGAAAGCGAGAAAGCATGTCATTTTCACTTTCAGATGGGCCATGCACTGTGGTCCAAGGTATTTATGCCGTAACGAGGGTCATAAAGATTTATATCTTTTCTTGCTAATTATATCTAACTAATTATATTATAATATATTATTTAAAAAGTTTAAAATAGTATTTAATTAACTTTTACATGTATTTTATTAAATAACATGTCTTTTATTTGATTAGTTACACACCATTTGCGACACCAAAAATTAAAAAGATGATTTGAGCCCATTTTTTTGAACATCTAAAGTATCTATTTTTTCTTTTAGTTCTTTAAAGATTTAACTTAAGATCTAGGGAATTCTAAAAGAATAACACAAACCTAAAGAAGGAAAAATTGAGACCAGAGAGGAGTAAATTTTCTAATTTTTTTAATAAATATTAGTAAAAATTATACAATGTGATCCTTTTTTAAGAGGTAAGTCAAAATCTATCTTCATTTTATAAATACCATTTATATGTCTCTTTTTTTTAGATTATATATATATAGAATCCAAAAAATAGCCTATAAGTAGACTTTATTATGCATTTATTTTTTTAAAAAAAATTCCTTATTTTTCTCATATTTGAGTGGTTGAAAAAATTGATATTAGAGAAATATAGATACACTTAATTAATTATAATATAACTTAAACAACAAAAAAATCAATTTCATTAAATTACTTAAAATGTAATTTAAAAAATAAGAAGCAATAAAAAATAAATATTATTAACTTAATGTAATATTGTTTATATCACCAATCTATAACGTCAGCACAACCTAAATAGGAAGTATCATTATTACTTGAAGTTTAAAAAAATGAATGTCATTAAATGGCATCATTAGGGGAATTATGTAACGCCCCTATGTAGGGGTTAGCAGTATTGAATAAATAAGAACAAACTTAAATACATTATCATTTTAAAACATTAAACAATGCCTATGGGTCTTGAAATAAACAAAAAATAAAAATAAACTTTAAATACAAACCACAGTTTTCATGTAGCGCTAAATATTAAAATACAGTCATCATCATCATAGTATAATTCCCAATCACACAAATAATTTAACATAGCCATCACAAAGGTATTACAAATCTTATAGGATTTAGACGAGTTACAATTAAATTAAGATCTTCCAACACGTAACCAACGGTGTTGTCACTTATTCCTCGTCAGACAAGCTGCACTGAGTTCTATCTGAGAGATGTAAATATGATAGGGATGAGCATCGACATGCCTAGTAGGAAAAACCATTACTCACCTTAAGATTTTATTTATTACCACATTAAACCTGCATGGTTAGTTAGTTCATATCATTATCCAATTTATGAGATTCATTATGATCATATTCTGTGGATGCCAAATGTTAATCATTACCGAGTTTCATATATATACATATGTATAACTATTACAATTCATCATTATTCCTAAGTATCCACGTTCATCAGAGTATTCATCACTTAACTCATTGAAACCCAAATGGGCGCGCTTGGCCATCCTTCAATCATTCCAAGGGTGTTTCAGTAAAAGGATATCAAGCTCTGAGTCCTCATTAAGTCGATTTTTGTACAGTGCGTTCTAGGATTTTTGACCCATGGGAGCATCATCATCTCCCCTTATTTTACCTTTTAGGGTATTCGTGCTTAAGGACATAACCGCCGCTCTCTTCATATCTCACCATTCCTCTATAATCAATATTTATTTATAGAGTTACTTTTCCTAACCATGCTTCTCAATTTATAACAACAGGTGTCAAATCACTATGTTTCCTCACTGTACAATACAAGACGAGTTCCACATTATCGTGTTATGGTATAATCATATACATTCAAAATATCATACATATCTTGCAATGTAAAACAATCAAATTTTAATTCATTAAAATATCACAAAAAATGAGTAATAGAATCTACTTCTTTACAAATATCCATTGATAATTTCCAGCTTACACAATCACCACGTAAGCTCTAAGTACACCATTATCTTAAAACGTATAAAATAACCATACTTTAACTTAAATCATATTTTTTAATTATGTCAATTTATCATTTATTTTTATTAGTGTGCCATAATTATTAATGTACTAAAATTGTGAATATCAAATTTTTCAACTTAATTTTAGTAAATTATAAAATAACAATAAAATAAAAATATACGAATTTTATTTTGGTATGAAATATGTGAAAATAAATTTTTTTAAATAAATAATACGATTTTAAAATATTTATAATTAAAATAATTAAAAATTTTGATATTCATTAAATTATTTGAAACTACAACTTGGATAGAAAACTATTTATTATTTTCGAACCATAAGTTGTTAAATAACTATCCTTGTTCTACTGGTTTGACACCTTTCTTATTTTGTTTCTAAGGTTAGGGGTTCAAATCCCACATAAAGCTTATTTTTATTCAATTTATGTTTGGGAAAACAACGTGTCATTTTAAGTAAAAGAACACGTAGTTTCTAGGAAAAACGATATATAGTTTTGTGAAGACGACATGTTATTTTTCATCTGGGAATTCTTCACAGAAAGCCCTTAATCCAAATTTTAAGCCTTTTACTCAAATCCGTAGTTTCCTAATAGCTTTCTAAACATAAAAATTATATATAAACAACATATAATTATCTCTAAACATCAAAAACACAATTCTCACAATTTTCATACCAAAATACAACTTAAAATCAAGGTTAAAGTTTTAGAAATCTAACCTCAAAACTTAGCTCAAAAGTAGAGTTTAATCTTTGAAAACATCAAAGCCTCCTCAATCCTTGAGTTTGTGAGAGGTTGTTTGTGGAGATTTATGAGAACTTAACTCAAATATCTTGAAGAATGTTTGAGTATTGCTTTGGTTCTTTCTCTGGTTTTTATCTCAATAGAAAAGAAAAGGAGTGATGAGCAAGGGAAGAGTAAGAAGAACGTGAGAGAAAGAGAAAGCATAGGAACTGTGGGAGATAGAGATGGTAATGAATTGATTAAAAGGAAGCATAAATAATTGAAGGGAGGGGACAAATTTGAGTGATTTATGGAAGAAAATGAGGAAAAAATCAAAGGGGTGGTTGAGAAAAATTATCTTCATGTCTCCTTCGGAGACTTTTAGCAAGAAAATACCAAAGTAGCATTTTCGTAAATAAATGAAACTTCTAAGAACAATTTAGTAATTTTAAATACAACAAAATTTTCAATTGTCACATTTAATATATTAAATTTTACAAAATTATACCCGTTAAAATAACAGGTGTCACAAATTCACATAAATGCAGCTTTTTTTTAACTCAATTTTCATTTATGCCATAAACTTAAAATGCCACAAAATGAATTAAGAGATTATCAGTTCTACATGTCTCAGCAAGACATTCTAAAAACCTTTCACATGTCCCACTGGGACATTTCAACATGTCCTGACAGGACATTCTTCCCATCGAGAAGGGAAAACCTCCCACATATTTTGCTAGAACATTTTCACATCTTTCGGTAGGATATTTCAAAAACCTCCTACATGTCCCCCAAGGACGTTTTCATATGTCCTACCGAGACATTCCAAAAACCTCTCATATATCCTACTGGGACATTTCAACATGTCCTAGCTTAACGTTCATGATAAAAGAAAAAAATACTTAATAGTTATTTCGATCTCCATAATTTTTTGTTGAAATTATAAAGAATTTTCTCCTTTTAATTAAATATATTTTTCTACAAGAAACATTTAGTGATAAATATATTTTTCCACAAGAAACATTTAGTGATAAGCCACGAGCCAAAACAAGGAATAAGAAGAAAAAGAAAATGGCAGATTAGTACATGACTTTCTAGTTTTGGCTTCTACAACGGCCATGGCATCGCGAAGCTAGACGTCAATGGAAGGATTGCGGAGATGGCGGGCTCTGATGAGATCACCAACTACAATGACTCTAAGAACAATAAGAAGGTCAACAACAAGATGATTAAGAAGAAAAGGAGTCACCATTTACAAATCTAGCCTAACACATCCCCCGTGGAAATTGAACAAAAGAGGGGGAGAGAGATTTGTGGGTCATCGTTGTCGAAACTGCCATCACCATTTGTAGATCGCTTGCCCGTCACCATCGCCATTGCCGTGGAAGATCTCGATCTCCGTCGTAGCTCCATCTTTAGCAACACGAGCTTCGTCGTGATCTCTAATTGTGAACAAAGTAGAGATGAGAGAGAACAAGAAAGAAAGAGCGCGAAAGGAGAAAAAGAATAGAAGATAGAGAAAGTGAGAGGAGAGAGACTTTGACAGAGGGAGTTAGAGGAGAGAGAGAGGTAAAAAGGGGGAACCTTGGGCAAGCAGTCGTGGATGAGAGAGAAAGAAAGTACAAAAAGATAGGTGAAGAGAAAGAAAGACGATGGAAAGTGAGATATGAGGAAAAAATGGAAATATACGGAAATATGTCTAAGCGTGGCATAAATTTTCTTAAGTTGACTTTTGTGGCATAAATAAATTGAAGGGAAAAAAATTATGGTATGACACATAATTTTTTTTTATCATTATGTATCATTAATTTAATGATATGCGAATTATATAACTTATAAAACACATAAAAAACTTGATAGATATTATATTATTGATTTAATTATGCATCATAAAAAAAAAGTATCATTATCACTTGAAGTTTTAAAAAATAAATGTCATAGAATATCATTATTATTACGTATTATTAACTCAATGATATATTAATTATATAACCTGTAAAATACACAAAAGGCTTAATAAATACTATATTATTAATTTAATTACATATCACAAAAAAACTCAAAATAATACCAATGTAGAAAACAACTGCTTTTAATCATGTTTTCAAATACCAATTTGATATTAAGAAACAAACACCCTAATTTTCAGGTCTTTTTTTTTTTTTAAGAAATAGATGATAATGATCTCACATATTATGGAATATATAATATTTAACAAATATGTTATCACTGAACTTTTATGTAATAAATTAAATTTAAAAAATAATTATTAAGGTCATTTATGTTTATATATATATGTATACTTTGAGACATACAACGAATATTCACAAACTAGAACCACATTTTAACTCTATAAATAAAATTGGACCATATGTCCCCTATAATATAATATCAAGAAAATTACATATTGTGCCGTACTTTTAAAAGTTATGTTTATTTATGTTACACTTAAAAAATTTTATGTCACACTATTATTCATACTACCTATTAAGTTGTGCCACAAATGAACGTTTGTGGTATTTATAAAAAGTAAATTTTAAAATATAGCATTTATGAAAATTTTACTATAATATTTATTGAAAATTATACATAATACCCTAAAACACACTACTTATTAAAATTGTCATCCTCTTATGAACTTTTCAAAACTGTCATTTTTATTTTAATTTTAAAATACTAATTATATATTTACTATTTTACCTATTATGATTCACTCTCAAAATTTTAAAACCCTAATTTTCGCTCTTTTTACCCCCCTCTCTCCTCTCTTTCTCTTAGCCTTAAGACTCCCTCTTTCTTTCCCCCACAGCCTCGAGACACTCTCATTCTCTCCTTTATTTCTCTTAGCTTCCCCCGCTTTCTCTTTCCTCTCTTTCTCTCCACATCCCTCGCTCTCTTTCCTCCAAACGAGCATCACATCTCACCGGATCGGCACGAAGTTGTCTGGCAATGAGAGCTGTCGGAACTCGCGATCCAAGGAGATCCAAAAAGTTGTGATTGGGGTGATTGGATTTTGGTCATCGGCGGCCACGAGTCGTGAAGCTCTTCCACCAGCTGAGGATGACGTCGTTCTCTCTATCGTTATGCGTCGTTGCCGTCCTTCAACCAAAATAATCTCTTGCACACTTTTCATTAGAATTTGTATTCATGGAATGGGAAACTTAAAAGGACAGGAACCGTGAGTCTTATTGATGTTTTGTTGCTAAGCAGAATAATCAAGTTTAAGCACAAATTCGTTGTTGATTTTTGCTTAATTTTCATCAACTGTTTTTTCCATGATTCATTTTCACACTATTTAATAACAAACTGTAACACCTTTGTGAAATTTTGAGACGAAGCTTGGTAGGTTCCACAACGGAACTTGGGGGTTCCATGTCGGTAACCAGAGACTGTTGATTTTTTTTAAATATGTTAGAATCTAGTAAGTTTCACTCTAGTAGGTTTCAAATTGAAACTTGGTAGGTTACAACCCGACACCCTTGCCGGTAACCGGAGGCGATTGGTGTTTTTTTGTTTAAAAAATGTTAGAATCTGAAAGGTTTCAACAACTATTTGGTACCCCAGTCGGCAACTGGAGGTGAGTTCTGACAGGTTTTATGATAGAACTTGGCTAGTTATAATATGTACCTCGCTCTAGCGATTGGAGACGGGTTCCACGATGGAACCTAATAGGTTTCATTTTGGTATCCTGCATGAGTGATTGGGATGAAGGTAACTTGATATTTTAACAAATCTTTAATTTCTTATAAAAAGGTTGTTTTAATAAGTGAATTTTAGAGGGTATTTTTAACAAGGTGGTATATTCTTTTAAGTTTCCCTTGCAAATTCGCACTAGTCCAGCACTCAACAGCTGGATCCAACAAAAAGTCTATTGGGTTGTAATGTTGTTACGATCCAGCCCATTAAGAATTTAACTACTCTTTCCCCCATTTTAAGTCCAAATTCAAATCAAACCCAAAGGCACTTTTTCTTTAGGAGTAGGGCAGCACCTTTACCATTCATTTTCCCCATAAATATGATAACAATAAAGCGAATTTGTAGGAAATGTAATTTCTTTTAAACTTACTAGTGTAAATAGCAGGTTGTGAACACTAATAAATACAACATTAACTTGGTAAAAATATTATTTATTTATTTATTATGAGAAAAAAAAATTATCAATAAAAAAAATTCTTATAAATTAATTTTTTTTTACTACTATTTATGATAAATATTTTCAAAACCTAATATGTATCCTAGAAAGTTTCAAAAATCTGATATTTCCCTCGTTGTCCCTAAATAAAGCACTTTCAAGGTTTTTTTAATTATTTTTTCCTAAATACTTACATGGTAACATGATTAAATGATGGTAAAGTTTGGATCTTTTTGTCTCAAGTCATTTTCAAGGTTTTTTTATTATATTTTTCTAAATACTTACCCGGTAATAGGATTAAATGATGGCAAAGTTTGAATCTCTCTGTCACAAGTCTTTTTTAGAAAAATAATATCATGCTAATCTTTAACATAAATAATACAGAAATAATAATTTAGAGCGATGCTTTCAGTGTGTTTAAAACTTGAATCATTTCGTCGTTTCTTTTTGCAAAACTCTTTTTTTCTAACCGAAACGTTTTTTTACATTTTTGAAAAGTTTTTTTTAATGTTTTTTTACTCTTAGGGTTCCAAAACTTTTTTTTCCTTCTTTTCTTAGGAAAGTGTTTTCTTTTTTTTTTTGGTTCACATGCTTAAAATGCACGGGCTTTCTTTTCGACCAATAATATCATATTATTTAAAAGGACCAATCATTTGTTTAAGCGTTCAACCATCTTAGTCCATTAGATAAATACTTTTTTTTTTTAAACTTAAGGTGTAGAATCGAACTCTTTATTTTGAGGTAAAGTCAGTTGTGGTTTTATCGTTAGATAATACCTGCAACCACATGTTAGTTTTGGATATTTTTTTAAGCAACTAATTTTGTACTACTTCTTTCTTAGTTGTATGTAGGGTAAAACAATAAAAGAAATATGGACTAATTTAACTTTATATTTTGCGTTTATAAGAGAAATAATATATTTTGAATGTGCATAAGATTGTGCCTCTTAAATTTTAAATTCATATCAATCTTATGCTGTTATATACATTAACAACTGATTTTGACCAACATCCAATAGATCAAAATTAGCATACTCGAACTTGATCATCCCAAAAATTTAAACTCAATCCAATATGGTCTTAAAATCTGGTCCTTTTATCGATACTTTAATCAGTTTATTTATTATGTTTATATATGTTGTGCTTGTGTATTACAAAGCAGATAGACACATTCCTTGATGGTAAAAAAAGGAAAAATAAAAAATTATAATATTGTATTTGTTGGATACAAAACTACTTGGAGACGGAAAATTTTTTTGATGGACATACAAAAGCCAAGTGAAATATTGTTGGCCTTTATCTTGATGCTTAAGACAAATGTAATAAAAGTTACATCTTGTATATTTTATAGTTGAAAATTCTAGAAAGAGCCATCTGCTCCACAGATGAAAAGACAAAGGACAAAAGGAAAAGAATTAAAAATATGAAAAAAAAAATGGAAGAAATGAAAAGGAAAAGAAAAAAAAAAGACAAAAAAAAGAAGATGGTATAATACTTATTCCTGAAAGCATATTCTTTGGTTTTAAATTGGAGATAAAGTGGCTATGAACAACTAGTATTCATTCTAGATTAAAATTGTTAGTCTCCTTGAGTCATTTTCATTTTGGAATGGGATCCAAACAATCTCCATCTTCTTGTTCTTTCCTTTAATTTTAGTCAATACCATTGTACAATGAGGAAAATGCTTCAAGGATGGGTCTATGGAGTTTGGCTTTATATATTCTGCTCATAAGAGGACCATAGAATAATGTACAAGAGACATAATTCAACAAATGGGCAATAAAATATTTATCGATAGATTATTTTTTTAGTATTTCTCTAATAAAATAAACGAAATCAATTTTTATTACTTTTAATTGATTTAGTATTGTTTGATTTAGTTAGTGGTTTAAGAAATTCAAGCTGACAAAAAATAAAACCAAACCAAGTCTTTTATGTTATTTCAAAGTATTTCTTTATATATACTTTTTATTGCTTATATTTCACGCATATGATCCTCTTGATAATCCTTTTTAATGTTTTTATTACTATAATAAAAATTTTTGACATATTAAAAGAGGTAAAAGAAAGTTTAATATTCAAACTTGTATGTCACAATTACATCATTCATGATGCAACAAATCAAAAGCCAAAGAAATATACACAAAATATTTTGTTTCATAGTTGGCCAATATGTATTAGATTATTGTTTAACACGTAGTTTGGAACAATCTTAATAGAACAACTCGGACCAAATTTTTTATTTCTAAAACGCAGGCCACACTTTGAAACAATTGCAAAACCACTGAATGATGCACATTCAAACAAAGGAGAGATGGGTGTATTTCAAATTAGCATGTGATATGACGTGGCTTTAGCAAATTAAGTAAAGCTTCATTTCAAGTGGGCAAGTACTATAATATGTGTTTTTTAGTTTTTTTCAATTCAATTCATGCTCTTCAAAGCTTTGACGTATTCATTTGAAGATATCAATAATTGGAAAGCTGTCACACTAACTTACCCACTTTCATTCTTCTATATATATATATATATATATATATATATATATTCTCAATCGTCCTTTACAAGCATCTCCTTAGTTTATACAAACGTTTTTAATGCATTAATTGGATACTATATGAAAAGGATTTAGAGATTATATTTTACTTAATAAAAGACTATATATTTTAATTATTTAATGGTAACACAGTAATATATAATATTTTATATAATGAGAACACAACTGAGTAAAAATTAATTTTCAAAATTTGACTTAGGGCACGTGGCCTACTCATTTAGTTGTGCAGGCTCCACGATTAATAGTGGTTGCAAGTTATCCAAACAAAAGCTTCCCTCTTCCCTTCAATATTGACGTAGAGTTCATATTTTAATTCTCACTTTGAAAATAAAATAAAATAAAATAAAATAAAAATCACGTAACAAATATAAATTATTTGGATATCAGTTTTCAATTGTATACAAAGCTAGTCTACATTTGTTGTCTGATTTTTTTTTTTTTTTGGTCGCCCTCCTAATATTATTTTGACAAATCATCTAACTTCTTACGAGTTTTTAGCATTTAATGTTATTATACACTCAAATTTTTAAATTTAGATTATATGGTAAAGTAGTATTGAGAGATAACCTGTAAAATAGGAAAATTGGAATAGCAAATTTAGACTCCATAGGCACAAATACACATTAAGCTAGGGCAGCAGCCGTCTTCCAATGAGCTCTATTCAACTTTTCCCTCAGTAATTTTTGTTAACAATTTTGCTTTGCCTTCTAATCTTCACAATTACAAAGTTTAAAAATAATTCTTTAAAAAAGTTTTTTTTTTAATTATATCCTAAATTGTGAATCTTAAGACACTCATTGCTTCAAATTTAAAACTCCAAATAGGCCACAACGAAATTTACAATTCTCTAAACTTAACTTCAAAAAGTGAATTGAAGTTGTTGGAAAATGGCTTGTCATGAATTATGTCAAAGCCCAAGTTAAAGTGAGACTCACTTCGTACATGTGACAGGGCTTGGTAGATTTGCAAACTCCATTGTGAGGAGATCAAAATCATATATTCACGTGCTCAAAATAGTTATCGAGTGAATGAAAAAAATGATGTATAAAATATGCCGTTGGAATCTTTTTTTGAGAAAGAATACTAAAAATTGGAGTCTCACATTGCTTAGGCATTGCCTAAGAGGAATTTAAATGAGTTTTTACTTTTGCTCTTAGGTAAGAACATGTGCCTAAGAAGCTCTCTCATGTGCAAGGAGGAGTGCAAACTATTGGCCCTCTTTTGCAAATTTTTTATTTCCTTTTTCCAACTTAAAATTTGGAGTTTTGCATTCATTCTGAATAAGATTAGTAGATATAATATACATGAATCTGGACTAGATTGTGGGCATATTAAAGTCTAAATATAGAAGATTGACACCTTTGAATTGCTCTCATTATTCTAGAAATAATTTTGAATTAATTTCCTATTATTTCTTGCTTTGTAACAAGCCTCTCATGAGCCTATAAAAGGCACACAACATTTGAGATTTTCTTTCTACTCTCCCTAGTGTTCTTAGGCGTTTAAGTATTCTTAAAGCTTTAGGTTTCTGGTGATAGATGAAAGACATGGTTCAAGTTATCTAGAGCAGAGCTTGTGGTACCAAAATCCTGCTCGATCGTCATTGTATCCTGAGAGACAAATGTTATATGTGATCTCAAGTACTTGTGGAGAGGACGAATCTATTTTAAGAAAAGCGTGTTACACGTGCCTCGACATCCAAATTTCTTCTTTGGTTTGTTTGAAGATTTTGTTGTAATTGTTTCTCATACTTTTGTAATTTTTTATAATAGTAACTTGTCCGTTTTTTCTCCATATTTTATTGATATTTGGTAACAAAACTCCCATTACAAGTTTAATTTACGTATAATAAGAAAAAAGATACAAATAGGTAAAAAGAAAAATAGAGGCTGCCGGAGCTCAAAACATATAATTTTTATTGTATTGTTATTTTACTTTTTCTCCCAAGTAGAATGCACCCATATGCTCCTCTCTAAAATTGTCCCTCTTAGGATAGAATTTTGGGAGGCCTTAACCCTACCCCTCTCTCAATGTCCATTGGGCTAGCCCTAGTGAAAATTTAGATTTTAGTTTAATTTATTCCTCCTATTACGGCTGACAATACAGTTTATGGTCTAACGACCTGACACGAACCCAACAAGTTTTTTATGAGTTAGGGTAAAAAAATATAACCACAGGTCATTTAGTGTCAACCAAAAACTGACCATTCTAAAAACAGGTCATGTTCAGGTCAACCCGTATGACACTAAAATGACCAGTTCGGATCAACACTAAACTGACCATTCTAAAAACAAGTCATGTTCGGATCAACCCACATGACACTAAAATGACCAGTTTGATCGACGATTAATTATTTAAATAATTTTTAAAATATTTTCATCTATTATCAAATATACCTATAAGACAAAACCCTAGCTTACTTAATCTTAGACCAAGTCTCAAACTAAATTCATTTTAAATCTTGAACAATAAAAAGATGATTTTAGCTTGATCACTTTAGACTTTTTTATTTTGTTGGGCTTGTTATTTTATTAGACTTTATTGGTGTTGAACTTGTTATTTTGTTGGATGTTTTTAAAAATTTTAGGACTTAATTTTTTGTTGTTGCAGGATGAAACTTATTTGATTTTGAGGAAATTTGTTTCATGCTTGTTTTTAGTTGTTTTTATTTTATATTACTATAAATTGAAAGCTAAAAAATGTCACAAGTTAGCGCTGGTTACTATTGGTTATTGACAGGTTGTAGATCATTGGACTTTTTCATAGATTGCATAAGGAACAGATTAGTACAAGTCATGTTCATATTAACCCATGTCAGAACAGATCGTGTTAGTGTTAAGATTTTTCAACCCATTCGTATCACAGATTGAGTAAGTGTTGATTTAATTTATGTAAAAATTGACCCTTAACTCGACACTCGAACCCGACTGGCCGACATGATTTGCCACTCCTACTTCTTATCTTATGTATGTTTCATGTAATACCACAATAATGTATGACTCCAATTGGATTATGTGATTAAATTACTAAATTGTCACACGCTATTATTGCTTTTTAACTCCAATGATGTACATCCAAGTTCTTATAAACGGAATTGGATTTGAGTGCACATCCTTCTCAAACTCTGTGATACGAACCCCGCCAATAACGTGACGATTTGAATCAACTAAGTCTCCAAGATCGTTATAGAAACAAGTTTATAGGACAAAAATACTACTAGAGATGTGTTGGGAGAGGTTGATCCGAAGATGCTCAGGGAGGGTTTAATGGTTGAAATGAGGAGGATGTTTAGAGTGGAGATGAAGCAAGTTCATAAACGGATAGATAGGATAGAAAATACACAGCTACAAAATATTCCTAACAAGCGAAGAAGAAAGAATACAACCGACGAGACACTTGAATCAATCAAGTCTCCAAGATCTCCTTGTGTTACGCATGTGCTCATCATTTTGTATACATTCCTTCTCTTTAACAATTTGGCCGATAGTGTCACGTAACAATCCAAAACAAAAGAAACATCTCCAACGGACAGCTAAGCTTAATTCCAAATTTCAAAAGTCCAAAAGAAAGAAGTGATATGCAAAAGTAAGAAATTAGAGAGAGAGAGAGAGAGAGAAAGAAAAAAGCAAAAGAGCAAAAGAATAGTGACAATACAAATAATAATGAAAAAGCAAAAAAAAAAAAAAAGAAAAGAAAAAAGAAGCAAATAATCATGCTATAACCTAGGGTTGCATGATAAAAGATTAAAGAAGAAAGTCCTAGAACGTGGAAAAGCATGTGTAAGGTCATGTCAATCGGAGTGGTTTTGGAGGAACAACGTTATTATTTTGCGGTGGGTCGTATTACTCATTTCCATGACCCCATGAAAAGTAAATCTCACCCGTTATTTTACCAAATCGAAAACCTTGTAATAATAACAATAATAAGAAACGATAATAATTGATTTAAACAAACGACCCTACCCCAAGATTGCAACTTTTTTAATCTTTCATTTACTTGAACCTCAAAAATTCTTTCACACTTGAATTTAGTTTCTTGTTGTTTGACTTTGAAGGACAAACCCAACTATAGATTGGTTTTCACAAACGAACCAAAAGGAGAGTGCAGACATATAATGGACATGATTCAAATCATGTTCTTAATTTTGGTGTTGAAAGGATATCCGAACAATTTCTTTATGAATCATTTAAAAAATTTAAAATTGCGTTTTAATTAATTTTTACATGTTTTTATTAAATAATATAGTATAATATGATTGGTTGAATACTAAAAATTAGACATAGGAATTGGATATTACGACATTATGCAATTAATATGTATTTAAAGTTTGATAATGTTTACAATAAATAGTATTCAATACTCAATATGAGGGGTTTTTTTGTTTCCTATTTTGTTGTGGGGATGGAAAATGTATCACTCTTTCTCCACTAGGACAATAAAATACTTAAAAACAAATGAAAATGATATATTATCAAATAATCTTTTTTTTGGGTAATAAACGTGAAACATCATCAAATAAACAAGTAAATAGAAAATAGCGATTTAATATATTTTGCATGTAATTCCGTTTCCCTCTAAAACTCGTTGAAAACGAAATGGGTGGAAGAAAAAAAAAAAAGAAACAAAGAAAAAGGAAAAAAGAAATCTGGAAGGTATAAAGTGGGAAAGAAAAAACGAAAAAGAACTGGTCCCACATACAACCGCTTGATTTCCATTTTTCCCTACCAAAAAACAATTAAAAAGAAAATTGGACGAAAATAAAATAATAATAATAATATGAGCGGGGCCCAACATCCACGTGTCGTAATGAAAGCAACCCACGTATGATATTGCGTTCCTGGGAGAGGGACCCACAAGAGCCAAAACCCCGAAAAAACCCACAGAGACAGAGAGAGAGAAGACCTCTCACTTTTGAAAGTTGGTAAGACACGACCACCTTCTATCCGTAGCTTCTGTTTCACAGTAGAGAGGGAAAGGGGGAAGCTTAAAAACTCTCTCTCTCTTACAAGCATGCAAACCCCGGACAATGGCATCTTTTCCACTTTTGCCCCTCCCACTTGGCTCGGCTTTCGTCTAGAGTTCTCCCCTGATTCTCTCCCTCCTCTGAAGAATTCGGAGTACAATCCACGGAGATGGCGGTCTCCGACGTCGAGGCGGTGCTCGACTTCCTCAGGAAGAACGGCTTCTCGGAGGCAGAGTCGGCTCTCAAGGTCGATATCGTCGAGAAGGGCGATCTTCGCTTCTCCGACTACGAAAAATTCCTCTTTCCGATGGTTCCCCCCCCGCGGCCGGTCAGGATTCGGGCGAGTGCCCGGAGATCGGAGTCCCCCGTCGGCGACGTTTGCCCTGGTTCTAGCTCCGCCGCGTCCTCGGACGACGAGTTCGTCAGCTTGGGGTCTTCCACTTCTGATATTTGCCCTTCAGGTACTTCAAATTGTCAACTTTCTAAAGATTTGTTTGTTTGTTTGTTTGACCTTATGTTTCTAGTTCATCAAAAATTGAAACTTCTGATTGGTTCATCGTTATGGGTGTTTTTCTTAAATTTAGAACCTCTGAATTGTGAATTATGATTGGTGGTTGTGGGATAAAGAAACGGAAAGAAATTGTGATTAGAACTTGGGTTTTAGTACTCTTGCATGTTAGTAAGATGTATTAGTTTTAGTTGACCAATTGAAAGTTCTAATAGATCTCTATTAAATTTAGTTGTCAGTTGATTTTTGTTAAGAAATGATACCATTGACCAATTACACCAACACAACATTCAAAACTCTTCATTTTTTATAAACTTACAATAAGCTTTGTTCTAACTTTTGAGGATCCCCTAATTCCTTGATGTAGTTGGCGAGGTTTTCTTTTTTCTTTTCTTTTTTTTAAATATATGTAAATTATTTGGTAGCAAATTAGATCAAGTTTTTTCCTTTTTCACGTTTTCAGAATTCACGAACCCTTACGGAATTCAATCGACAAGTCCGGGGAATTCGAAATCTTCTTCGGATGAAATGTCTCAATTCGGCACGGCAAGGGATTACCATGATTTTGATATACAAAATGATCTGTTTTGGTACAATGAGAAAGATGATGGGAACTTCATGACTCCCTCTTTCGAAGGGCCTGACTTCTTTGGTTGTCCCAGTGAGGACAAGTTCATCATGACTTCGGATGTAGATAAGCAGTGGGACAACCCAGTATTGGATTTGAATAACAATTCTAAAGATCTTCAATCAGAAATAAGTATTGATTACTTAGACAAGACATGTGATTATAGAATCATTCCTGTAAACGATGAAAGCGATGTTTGTGGGGTGGGTTATGATCTTTTTGATGAAAGAAATAAGCTTGAAGTGGGTGTTGAGGGAGATCATCATCCCAGCTGTTGTGTTCACTATGAATGTTCAATCCCATTTTGCGATTGTTCTGCTGAAGCCAATGGGCTTTGTAATGAAAACCATGGAAACGATGGCTACCTAAGCATGAAACAATCTGTTTTGGATAGTTTTGATGTAAGGATTGGTGGGGATAAAACTGAATCAAATACTGACTCTCCTTCAAATAAGGGAATAGACAAGAGTGTTTACTGTGCCACTAAAAAGGGTTCGGAGAATTACTGGGATGAAGTGTTGAATGGTTCTCCTGGTTTGTGCGTGAAAGTCCCGGAGAAAGATTTCATGTTTAATAAAATTAGCAAATATGAAGTGGATTATTGTGTCACAAATAAAGAGACTGATGAGCTTAAGGCTGCTGAAAACTTTGAGGGTGTTGCCAATGATGATATTTTAGCTTATATTACTAACGAGGATGAGTATGAAGTATTTGATCTTAGAATCATACACAGAAAAAACAGGTTCGTTTGTCATTCTTTACTTATTTAATTTTTGGTTGCATAATCGTTGAACTATTTACAATGATTTTATTTGATCTTAGAATCATACACAGAAAAAACAGGTTCGTTTGTCATTCCCTACTTGCTTAATTTTTGGCTGCATAATCGTTGAACTATTTACAATGATTCGAAGTATGAAAGTTTTTTCTACCCCTTGATAAGCTAGGTTCAAAACTTGTGCATTTACGGGCTGATAATTAGCGGTTGTACTCATATGTTGTGCCATCTACAGGACTGGATTTGAAGAAAACAAGGATCTGCCTATTGTCCTAAATACTGTCATTGCTGGCAGATATTATGTAACAGAATATCTAGGTTCTGCTGCTTTCAGTAAAGTTGTACAGGCACACGATCTTCACACAGGGATTGATGTTTGCTTGAAGATCATAAAAAACGATAAAGATTTTTTCGATCAAAGTTTAGACGAGATTAAACTTCTGAAGCTTGTCAATAAGCACGATCCAGCTGATGAACACCACATTTTGCGACTCTATGATTACTTCTATCATCAAGTATGTCTCAATGATCCGTCTCAGTTAGCTCCAGAACTGCAGTTCTTTTATTCTTTTCCATTTTCAATGACCACTTTCTAATTAATTCTTGATAAAACTCATAGGAGCATCTCTTCATTGTTTGTGAACTCCTTCGGGCAAACTTGTACGAATTTCAGAAATTCAATCATGAATCTGGTGGAGAAGCTTATTTTACATTGAGAAGATTACAGGTTTGTTTGATAACATTATTTACTATTAACCCATTTTCCTATATTTCACATAGAACTTAATGGTTCATTTTTTTTTATTTTTATTTTTTTACAGGTCCTAACTCGTCAATGTTTAGAGGCATTAGAATTCTTACATGACTTGGGAATAATTCACTGTGATCTAAAGCCTGAGAACATTCTAATAAAAAGTTACAGAAGATGTGAAATAAAGATCATTGATCTTGGAAGTAGTTGCTTCCGTACAGACAACCTTTGTCTGTATGTACAATCTCGTTCCTACAGGGCTCCTGAGGTTATGTTAGGCCTCCCTTATGATGAGAAGATTGACATGTGGTCTCTTGGCTGTATCCTGGCTGAATTATGCTCTGGGGAAGTACGTCTTTGTCAGCTTTTATTTTTTATGTTTTGAATTTCTGAATCCTGCTAGTGACTTATGTTTTGTGACAAACAGGTACTTTTTCCGAACGATGGAATCGTAATGATCCTTGCGCGAGTGATCGGGATGCTAGGTCCCATCGATTTGGAAATGCTGGAGAAAGGGCAAGAGTCACTCAAGTACTTCACCGACGAATTCGATCTTTATCACATAAATGAGGTTAGCACTCTACATCTTTTCATCAAACACAATCAGTAGCAAACTGCGTCAATTGTTCTATGAATTGTTCATCCAGTTCTTTATATACTCGTAACACAACACCTATCTTTTTGTGATTGCCATCTGCTCAGCTAAAGAAATAAAAGGGTCTGTTCTCATGGTAGTGATGAAACATATAATAAAGACGTGTACAATATCACAGTACCGTTAACACATATGGGCACTCGTGAAGATAAAAGAAGAATATTGTTAGGTCTGAACTATTATCTCTATTTTTCAAAATCGACTTAGGTGGCATCCAGGGACGGAGGCAATGAACTGCCCCTGCTCAATTTTTTTGTTCCCTATGTATATATATATGTATAAACAAGCATGTACAATAGATTAAAAATTGCACGAAAGTCCTCCCTAAGAAATTGAATATACAATATGTTCATTGTTTTCTCAATATTAGCCTCTCTGAGTAAAAATTCTAGTTCTAGCTCCGTCACTAGTGGCGTCTAATATCAACCACCAATGGAGTGGTGCAGCTGATAGGATGTCTTTTCCCTCCCAATATGGGTTATCGGTTCGACACTCTAGAGCCCCACTTTGTGGTCCTTAATCGGTCAATGGACTGTACAGCATTGGACTTGTATTGGTGTGAGCAATGTCATCTCAATCTTTTGCCAATTAGGCAATTGCCTAAGCCTCCACTTCAACTTTAGGCCCCGATTAATTTTTTCTTTGTATTTATTATCATTTTGAATGCTTATTTCACATTAAAAGCTTAAAGAAAAAGTAGACATTCCTTTCAAAAAGAGAGGGAAAAAAGAACTAAACAACCCATAATTTTGTAGAATTGAGGAAGAAAATGCTTGGAAATTGGAATAATTAGAGCCTAATTTTTAGGCATCGTTTGGTTTTAAACCTAATTGTCTATACAGAAATATATTTAACAGAATGTATGAATAAATATCTTAATTTTTGAAAAAGTCCCCTTGAAAATGGTTGCTTTAGGCCCAAAATTGCTCGAGTGTGAGTGAGAGTGACCTCATGTTTTGAACAAATTATTGTCTGCTTTTTTCCATTCTATTTGTGGTCTTGGAATTCCTACTATATAAACAAAAAGAGCCAGGAAACGGATAGAACCAATGATGTATTTATTATTATTATGTACATTGTTCTAATCAACAATAACACTAAAAATTTCTCACCTACTGATACGTCATCTTTCTGTCTATAATTTTCAAATGTATATTAATAATGACAAAATGGAAGCATTATATATATGTATATATAGAGAGAGAGAATCTAGAATAGTATTAAAAAGTTAGGATAGTAGATTAGTAGTTAAGGACTAGACATTATTCTAAGATGGAATAACTACACGTGTACATGTTGAAAAAATCATTGTTTATGGGACTTGGCTTCTGGAGTGTGTGTGTGTGTATATGTTTATATATATATATATAAACCTTTTTGTTTGTAGAACTCACGTATGGTCTGTTACTATGTTATGAACTCAGGAGACAGAACAAATGGAATACATAATTCCCGAGGAGTCCTCGTTGGAGCATCATCTTGGAGTTAGCGATGTTGGGTTCATCGACTTCGTTAGAAACTTGCTGGAGGTCGATCCCCTGAGGCGTCCAACCGCTAGAGAGGCACTTCAACACCCTTGGCTTTCCCATATTTACCCTTTCGATTCTTTCTGAATCTTCTTCTAATAATGGGCTTGGGCCTTGTCCTGGGCCTAAATGCTTCTGAGCCCATAAGATCACACTGGCAGAAGGCATTCCCACTTTTCGGTTTTTTCACACAGTACATACCAAATTGGCTTAATCACGGTGTAACGGCTTTTGTGTGTAAATTATGCTTAAATTTTTCACGAAAGTAATATATTTGAATGTAACATTTTTTTTAAAGAGAAATAGTATTATTTTTGTTAACCATATATATCGTGCTTCTGTATGATATGATGAATTAAAAAAAAAATCTTTTTTCTGGAAGTGGTAGATGTGGTCAAAATAGATCTGAAAGCTAAATGACAAACTTTTTGGCTTTCAAAATTGTCTTCTTCTTTTTTCTTTTTTTTTTAACTTTACCGGTTCACCGAGAGTTTTTATTTGTGCGTGGTCTTAAATATGACCCATCAATTAAGTGATTAATACCTTAATGAAAAGATCTTAAATTTCCATGATAAGACTCATAGGTGCTTTCTGACTGCCAATTTAAGTGTGGGGTGGTTACGGTAGGCACTTTGTTTTATTTAGCTAAACAAGTAGGTACTACGAATCTTGCCGCCGAGTTTGCAACATTCAATATTAATGTCGCCATTTTTTTTTCGTCCCCCCTTAAGAGAGAGAATGAGAGGAAATTGATTATTATTAGGATTTATGGATGGAAGTAAAATCCCACATTTGGCCCTCTGGAAAAGTCTATAAGAGCCGTGGGTGTACAAGTAGAGATGTTAAAACGGGCCGGACTTAGTGGGTCGATACGAGTATGACACGTTAAAAAGCATATATGGCATGGCATGACACAATTATTAAATAGGTCTAGCCTATCCTGTTTATTAAATGGGCCCAACTTAGTGCAACTTTTGGGCATAAAACATGTCAAGAGCATAACACAGTACGGTAAAGGAGTGGTATGAGCACGTTAAAAGCATGATTGGGGTTCAATTATAAGCACGATTAAAATATACAATTTAAATCTAATTTTATTAATAAATTTTATATTTTTATAAATATTTTTTATAAAGAAGATTTAAATTACTAATAGATTTGATTAAAAAAGAAAAAAAAAGTGAAAAGTTAAATAATGGAAGCCACACTATACAAAAATCTACAATGTTGTTGTCCTTAGAAAAAGATTTTTTTTAATTAATAATACACTTTCTTTTGTTACGATTTAGTGTTTTTTTTTTTTTTTTTTTGGTAAATTTAAAATTAGGCATGAGAAAGACACATTAAGAGCTAAAAGTATAACAAAAAGCATGAACATTAATACAAACACGAGCACGACCCAAGCACTTTATGGGCACAGCCCATTAATAAATGGACCATGAGCTGGGCCTAACGCCACAAAAATATTAGGTTGGGCCTAACATGGCAGGATAAATAAATGGGTAGGCCTAGGTATGACATGAGACACGCTTGATCCTAAATTACCCAGTCCATTCGACATCTCTAGAGGAAAGTAACAGATGACAAAGATGATTTGACTTCAGGATATTTTACCTTTCTTGTAAATTAGGCTAGCGAACAAAAATTGCAATTTTCAAGTGATCGTGAGCAGCGAGACACTTTAAGTGAAAAATGAATATTGGAAGTGAAGTTTTCAAAAATTAAATAGGATTTCATTATTTTAATTTTTTTATTGAAATACTATTGTCTCTTAGTCTAAAGAAAAAGTTATGCTAGGGTTTATTAGAGAGATTGTAATATGTTTCTTTAAATATTAGAGATCAAAGACACACTTGTTGATATGTAATACACATGTTTTTAATGTGTTTAAGGTCAGCATGTAACATCGCGGTATCCGTTTTTGAAGCCCCAACGTTGAATCATCAATTTTTGGTGGCAGAATAGCTGGCGTCTTGGCATTGCAACACTCATCCATGCTGATTTATTTTGAAATTCTATCTTTAGACATGTTTCAAACCTTCTATTCATTGGTTGTATATTTTTATACAAATTAAACATCTATTAGCAATGGACACATCTGTTATAATAGATATATTAAGACACAAATGACAACTTTACAAATGAAGAGATACTTTACATTTGAAGAGATACTTTTGCATAAAGGTCATATGAATTGAACCGGTTAGGTCCATCCATGAAATGGCATCTCTGTCTATTTTTAAATCTCTAGAATTATATAGATTTCATGTCTTATTCTGGAATACTATATTATTGCGAAATATAGTATTCAAGTGTTTGTTATATCTCGGAGTAATTTGCCACAAAATCTCTTTAGCAAACTTAAATAAATGAGGGCAAATAAAACCTTTAAGGAAAGTGTTTTATACACGCCTCAATCATTCTTATTTCCAAAAATTCAAACCTCCATCTCTTCTCTTTTACTCAACAATCTTAAAGGTTTTGACTATTGTGATGGAGGCAGAAAAATCTATGGCATCTTTTCTCAACCCAATTGTGCAACTTGATCTTTTTGATGGTACCAACGTCACTCACTGGAAGAAGAAGTTGTTCTTCTTGCTCACAGTGCTCAAGATCGCTTATGTGCTCAATTCGAGGATGGAGCCGCTCTTGGAACCGAAGAAGGACGATTTCGACGAAGTGAAGGCCGCTAGAAAGAAAAGAGAAGATGATGAAGTTATGTGTAGGGGACACACTCTCAACAGCCTCTCTGATCCTCTCTATAATCTCTACCACAACATGAAGTCTCTGATAGAGATATAAAACGCTCTTGAATAGAAGTACAAAATTGAGAAAGAAGGTACGAATAAATTCCTCATCCTGAAATTTGTTATGCTTTACGCCAAGTCTGTTCTAGATTAAATTCATCAATTGCAAGTCACTGTTAAAAAACTCAAAATTGCTAAATTACCCCAAAGTTAGAACGGTTATAAAAAGAAACTCCTTCATCGAAGAGATGACATAACTTTGGAGGAACTTCAAAAGCACTTGAGGATTGAAGAGGAGACTAAGTCTTGTAATCCTAAAGGAAAGATTGTAGATTCTTCTAAAGTTAATGTCACCAAGGCTAGTAGGTTCTCTAAGAACTTTAAAAATAACAATGACAAAAAACACAAAAAGTTCGGTAATGACTTAAATAAGTTCACCAAAAATTATTTTTCTTTTTGGTGGGAAAAAAGGGCTATCATCAAAGTGAGTGCAGGTACAAAAAGAAAAAGAAAGAAGTGAACTCCAATAAAGCCAGTGTTGTTGAAGAGAAATCTGAAGAGATTTTTGCTATGGTTTTAGAGATGTAAATTGGCATGATTACTAAGGTCAACACAGTTGCAACAAAGTCATGCGGTTGGTGGCTTGATTCAGGTGCCACTATTCATGTTTGTAATGATAAGAGTATGTTGTTATCATATGCAGTGGAAAAAGAAGAAACGGTTCTCATAGAGAATCACGACACAATGGTGGTTGCCGAGAAAGAAATAATAGAGATCAACTTTACTTCAAAAAAGAAAGTAACCTTAAACAATGTCTTCCATATTCTGGATATTAGGAAAAATCTTGTATCTGCTAGTCTTATGTGTAAGAATGGTCTAAAGATTATACTTGAGGGCAATACGGTCGTTTGTAGGAAAATGGTGTTCTTGTGATGGCATGTATGAACTCAGTATCAAGAACAAAGTTATGAATTCTATTTATATTGTTTAGTTTTTTAATATTTAGTATGCTCGTTTAGCATACTTAAACTTTAGATCTTTAAAGTACATGTCTAAACATGGTTTCATTAATTGTAAAGATGATAAGTGTGAGATATGCATACAAGCAAAATTAACAAAGAAACTCTTTCCTTAAGCTGAAATAACTTCTCAGATATTGGATTTGATTCATACCAATATTTGTGAGTATAAGGAATTTTAACAAGAAGAGGATTAAGATACTTTACTACTTTCATTGATGATTGTTCTAGATACATATATGTGTACTTAATCAGAACAAAAGATGAAGCCTTAGATAAGTTCAAACTTTTCAAGGCTGAAGTTGAGAACCAAAAAGATAAAAAAATCGAAGTGGTTCAAAGTAATAGATGTAGTAAATACTTTTATAATGAGTTTGATGCATTTTGTGAAAAGCATGGTATTATTCACCAAAAGTCAGCCCCCTTTATTCCTGAACAAAATGGTTTGATTGAAAGAAAGAATATGATTAGATAAGCTCGTGGGTTGTTAAGGAAATATCGGCTTAACAGGGGTAGGGATGTGGTCAAGGTGGTCGAAGTTAGGAGCCGGAGCCACTATCCTTTAGCGGGGTGGTTAGGTCTTGAGACTTTGAGATCAAGTGATAGGGGAGGTACAATGGGTTGGTTCCTTCACGGCGATAGAGATTCGACGTATGCAGGAGATAGCTTTTACCTTGATGTTGCTAGTTCATGGCTGAGGTTCCTCTGGCTGTGGCAGATTTGGAGATAGTGGAGGATAGTGGCTAAGGGGGTTGGCCATAGGGCTATGCGCTTTTTAGCTTTGTTGGGTGTGTGTTTGGCTTTGGGATGATAGGCTATGATGGGCTTCTCTAGCTTGCTCGGCCAGCTTGCATTATCAACAATGATGTTTCCTTAGTGTTTTTAATTTTCTATTTAATAAAGGTTTTGATATTTCCACCTTTATTTGGTTGTTTGTGTTTTTTTTTTTTTTTGTTCAGATTGTAATAATGATAGCGTTTTCCCACCTTTGGGACTTGGTTTTTGACCACCAGATCTAGTTTTGTGTGTACACTTAGTTCTCCAAGAATTGTCTCTGGCCGGTTTAGATGATGACCCTTATGTTATTGAGTTTTGTTCTTTAATCGTTTGGGATAATCCACTGATTGTAGGGGCTGTGTCAAAACAAGTTTTACATATGCTCAATTTTAATATGCTAAGGTACTTTCTTATCATCTGGAAGGTTTCATCTCATGTATTACAGGGTTTTTTATCATTTGTATTGCCTTTGTAATTTTGGTTTGAGTTTCATGAAATTTCACCTTCAAAAGAAAAGAACTTCATGATCCATATTTTCTTTGAAAAAATTAATTTAATGAGACTGTTAGAATTCAATTTATGTTTTAAAAATCTATTTAAAACCGAAAATGATATATAACCTTATTTCTACTCAAAACTTACGGATCTTGCTTTAAATAGTGTTCGTGGACTGCTTGCTTTTTTTTAGGAGTTGAAAAAATAGTGTTGTAACTCATCAATAGATGACATGTTAGAGTAGGGTTGAATCTCCACAAGCATAAAAATAGAATATTGGCTAAAAATAGTATGTTCAGTCGTAAAAGCACCAACTTTTTTAGAGTGTTATGCAAAAACTAAATTTGATAAAATCAAAGCTAACTATCCTTAAAACGTTGAAATAAAGTAGATTAACAAAAACTTTGTTTGTTTTTTTACGCGGATAATGGAATTAATTTATTGGGTGTTTGACAAAACCAGTTCTAACCAAAACTTTTGGTTGTTACAGTATGAAGTTATCACATGCTACAGTGATTTAAAAAAAAACTACAATGTAAAACTCTCACATATTATAGTTTTGAGTTTAAAAGTTTCAATTCTGACCATGCTTCTCAAACAAGTTATTAAGGGGGTGTTTGGCAAAGTGGTGGGAACTGTGGTTCCCACCACAAAATCA
Source organism: Artocarpus hirsutus (assembly GCA_946598075.1). Lineage (NCBI taxonomy): Eukaryota > Viridiplantae > Streptophyta > Magnoliopsida > Rosales > Moraceae > Artocarpus > Artocarpus hirsutus. The sequence goes on along the minus strand of CAMOHE010025584.1, from coordinate 10,000 downwards.
GTTATGAACAGTAAAAAGCTCTCAGATGCTACAGTAACAATAAAAAAAATTGCTACAGTGTAAAGTTCTTATATGCTACAGTAAAGTGATTCTCACCACTGGTTCCCACCACCTTCCAAACACCCTATAAATTTTAAAAAGCGATTAAAACATATATATGTTATTCTTGTGTTTTCCTCTGATAAATAATTGTTAGATTTTTAGGGTGTTTACGAGTATTGGCTCAAACTTGGCTTGACCTAATTTTGATTAAAAATATTATAGCTTGTAAAATGTAGCTTATTTTTTATTGACATTGTAACACGTGGGAACTTAATAATATAGCAACTAAAAGAATCCAAACTCAAAATTCCCAACACCCTATTTGTCAAAATTATTACGAGATAACAACACTTATGTCTTGCATAAAAGAAACAAGAATATGTTTATTCTAGACAACAACTTTTTCGATTATTAAGCAAAAATAAAAATTCAAAAAATCCAATTTATTATTCTAAAAGTCTATAAAAAGAAGGATAAAAATTGTTACTTTCATGAATCATGATTATGGACTCTGTATGATAAAAACATACATTATTAATTTCATTTTTTAAAGTACATATATTACAAATTAAGTGCATAATAGATTTATAAAGATGCTGGTAAATTTACCGATATATATGCACTTTTATTTTATTTTATTTTTATAATACAACATCACAGGTGATTTTTAAGAGAATAAGGACAACAACGTTGGTCTTCCTTTACAAGGCCAAAAATTGTCTCTTCTGATTGGCCCATTTGGATTCGCCATCCTAATAATCCTTCCTCCTTTCTCCTTTTCTCCGCCATATTCTTTTACGCCTCCACGCGCTCCCTTCCCTGCATGGGCCTGCGTGCCAACCACGCACCAACCCTTCCCAAATCCCTCCAAGCCTCCCAATAAATCCCGTCACTCGCCTTTACAGCGCGTGGTTCTCGTCTCTCTGCCCATCCCTTTCCTTCCTCTCTCTAGACTTCGTCGTCGACGCCATCGCCGATAAAGAGAGAGAGAGAGAGAGAGAGTTTGTTTGGCTTTCGATATATCCATCCATACAACGAGAGAAATCCTAGTGAGAGAAAGGAAGAGAGAGAGAGTGCACAAGTTAACATCGCGCGCACCACAGGCCCACCTCAGCTGCCGTCGCCAATAATGGCCGCCGAGCTAAGTCAAGGCGGCGACGTCGTTTACTCGCCGAGGACTATGCAAGTCTGGAGAGCTCTGCTGAACTGGCTGGGCTTCTTCTTTCAGATCTTTCATCAGATCCTCAGAGCTCTAGGTCACCTTCCTCTTTTGTCTTCGTCTTCCTCTTCCTCTTCTTCGGCTTCTTCGTCTTCTGCTTCTTTCAAGCCCTTGCCGAATTTCGAATTGCCGGAGCACGACCTTCCGGCTGACTCCGCCGTCCAAATCGCCTCTATCCACGATTCCGACAAAGACGACCTTGCCGAGAAGAAGAAACTCACGGTACTTTGAATTACTTTTACGTGGTTTGAGTTTTCCATTTCGATTTTTATTTTAATTCTTCTCGTTGCTGTTAATTGAGTTTGAGAAAGTACATGTAATTCGCTACTAATCTAATTTTGCTTCTGGGGAAAAAGTTTGAATTTTGAAGCTTTCTATTTTTGGATTTCTTATGGCTTTTCTATGCAAGTTTTGTTTTCTTTTTCTTTTGTAATCTAAATTCATCACTTGAAAAGTGCAACTTGTTAATCGGAAGAAAGAATTTGCTGAAAATTTAGAAGTAGAAGGAAAGCAATTCGATTTTATCACTTGAGAAGTGCATTTGGTTAAGCGAAGGTAAGAATTTGATGAAAATTTAGAAGTACGAAAAAGTGCAAGTGAATTTTATCACTTGAGAAGTGCAATTAGTTAATCGAAAATTATAATTTGATGAAAATTTTAGAAGTAGAAGAGGAGAAAGTTGTGGATTTTAATTAGTTTTTTTCGATGTTTGTGCTGAGAAATAAGAGCTTTGCAGGTTGTTCTTGACTTGGACGAGACTCTAGTTTGTGCTTACGAAACGTCTAGTTTGCCTCCTGGTGTTCGAAACCAAGCCACGGAAGCTGGCTTGAAGTGGTTTGAGCTTGAATGCATATCTTCTGATAAGGTACTTTTGTTAAGAATCTTTTGGTGTCTAATAAATTATTTTTCTAGTATTAAGTTCTAAATCGCAAAAGCATACTTATTTGGGCGTCTTTGGAGTTTTGAAGGAATTTGAAGGAAGGCCTAAGATCAATTATGTTACAGTTTTTGAGCGTCCAGGATTGCATGAATTCTTGAAAAAACTCGGTGAATTTGCTGAACTTGTGCTGTTTACTGCCGGTCTTGAAGGTTTGCTTGTTGCTTTTAACTTCTTTGCTTCGGTTTTTGTTTATTTGGTGTTAGGAGCTGTTTGGGTTATCCTTTTCTTGATGCTAATGTTTTTGATATGAACACAGGTTATGCCAGACCGCTTGTTGATCGAATAGATGAAGGAAATCTGTTCAGTCTTCGACTTTATCGGCCTTCAACAATTAGCACGTAAGTACTTTTCGCATGCACTCCACTTTTTAGAGATGCTGAAACTTGGATTGTTTTTTCTGAAATATTTTAATGCATCTTTGTAGCAAAATCTTGATCATATATGCAAGCAACTAATGAAAAGCAGGTTTTGATGTTTTCGTTTTATTCTGTGACACACACATATCGACTGAAATCTTTTAACTGCCTTTGTGTTTTGCTTGATCTTTTTCTATGATATTGAGATAGTGGTCACGGTAAAATAGAAGATTGGTGATGAAGATAGTTTTTCCAAACTGAACTCTTTTCCTGCTGCTCTCAATACTCATGTGCTATTTTGAATGCTGGTTGCCTTAAAGAGGGAGGGAAAAGGAAAATTCAGAAAAAGAGAAAAAGAAAAGAAGAAGATTGGATCGATTATCCCATAAATCACATAGAAGATGCCATATAAATTCTTTCAACTCTTGTTCAGATTGCAAGACAATTCAACGTTTAGCACATATGTTAGCCAACTTAAATTAGAGAATTATTGTATTGCTCTGTAAATTAGATTTGATGCTGTGTTTATACAGGGAGTACCGGGAGCACGTTAAAGATCTTTCTTGCATATCGAAGGATATGTGCCGTATTGTTATTGTTGACAACAATCCATTCAGCTTCTTGTTGCAACCAATGAATGGAATCCCATGCATTCCATTTTCTGCTGGGCAACCCCATGACACCCAGGTCTGCTAATTTATTGAAAACCTCGTGGAAATTCCAAAACTTTCCGGGTTCTGATTTTTTTTCTCTTCTTTGTCGATCAGCTTTTGGATGTCCTTCTTCCACTTCTCAAGGATCTCTCTCTGCAGAAAGATGTCAGACCTACGCTCTATGATAGGTTCCACATGCTGGAATGGTTTCAAAAGCAAGGAATACCTTCACGATGTTGGACATTGGCGGATGGATAACTGGAACGGAAGTTCAATTCTTTAATGCAATCCTTAACAGTTATTCTGTTCAAACATTAAAGTGGCATCTCCTTATTGAACTCAATTTATGTACAGCACCAATTTGTACTCGGGAGATGTCGATGGAAGCTCGTCTTTGTCAAAAGGCTTGGCCACTGCATCACGTGATTATGTAGGTGTACCATTTATCTATGTACATTTGTTCAAAACTCTTGATTCTTGTGTAACATTGTTTATAGGCTTGCAGCTCTCTTAGTTTTTGCATTTTGTTGGAACTCTGTAAAATTGTTTGCAATAATTATTAGCAGTTTAGTTAAGCGCCCCCATATCGCTCCTGGATTGCACTCTATTATTCTTTGTGCAGTAGCCGACTAGTATTTGCGGCAAATAATTTCTAGCATAAATGTTTTTGGTTCTGGATCACGAAATTCTGAAACACAGCTGCAATGAAACTGAATGCTGCATTGACTGGCATCAGTGTGCCGGGTCTCAAGTTTACATGCTTTAAATTTATTTAATTAGTATCTTCTTCATTGGATCCATCCCTCAGTTATTATTTCACTTCTCTCTACTCTTGCAATTTGAATTTACCAATCACGCCTAATCTGATAATTTTTCCCTCTTTATGTGCTTCAATTTGTAAGTGAAAACAGGGGGAAACAAAATAAGAAAAAAAAAAAAAACTACCATTTCATATTCGGGAGTGTCAACATAGCTAGGAATACAAGCAAGAGATGTAGTTTTCACCTCTGTAGTGTAGGGGTAAATCATAGGGTGGGCATCATTCTTTGGGAGGGGATAGTCTTTAAATCACATAGGTTCAAAATTGTCAGTTCAAAACTACACTAAATCGAACTCACGTACCAAACGAACCCCTAAGTCTATCACTTGGGGAAGAACGTTTATTCAAAAACCAAACTTTGTATTTTACTCATTCTTTGACCATGAAAAGTCAAATTGAATCTCTGTTAAATAGTTAAAACTCAGTTGAGCTAAATCTTCCACCAAATATTTTCTTATTTAAGCTTGTGCCCATGTTTTTCTTGTCCTCAAATTGGTCTCGTGACCTAGAGCACCTGGAAATTGTCTGGCGGTTCCTGGTTAATGGGACACAACTAGGAAACGCTGCATGGCCATGTGCGCAGTGAATAGCTTTTGTTCAAGTGATAAACGTTGTAATAAATCTGAGTCTTCTTTGGCTTTTGCAATAAGAATACCGACAATATGTTAGAATTCTGGTTATCAGCTAATCTTTTTGCAGCTTTGCGTGTCCCTATAAGCTGGTTTGCGTACATCAACAAAAAGCAATGGCTGATATGGAAGCTTACAAAAAACTTTTCCTTGTCAAGACTCAAGAGTGGCCTTTTAGTCCTTTTTTATTTCTTGAATGTTCTTGAAAATGTCATTCATTTTTTTTATCTACATCACTTTTCCGAAGTTCTGTCTTTTGAAAATTCTGTTCCCTTACTTTCGTATTGGCATGTTTTAGTGTTGTATATTAGTTGACAAAATCAGACAAGCTGAATCTTGAACAACATGATTATTCTGCCAACGAAATTTCCAGTCTTTCAGCAACTTTTCTCATCTCATCCTTATAAAAATTCCATTCCGGCTGAATTTTAGTCAGTTTCTAACATTCAATTTGATCTTTAAATAAAAACAAGATAAAAAAGTACAAAAATTATTCTAAATAAAAGGCAAAACTTTGCACTATTTGTGTTCAATACACAGTTCACCAAGATAGCAGACAAAAATCCAGTTATGGCCAACATTTGTTACTTTGGGTGCAAGAAGCTATTCTTAAAAGTTAAATGGTCAAGTCAAATTTTGAGAGTAAACAAAATGCACATTTAAAGAATAATTAAAAACCCAACGATTGGGATGACCTAATAGTTAATGACTAGCATGAAGGGTTTGTTGTTAAAGGTTCGAGTTTTAGGTGGCTTTAAGGATCTTAATTGTAAATTTAACACTCTCTAACCTAAAACTTGATTTAGAGTACCTTAGATCATTCCAAAAAATTCATAGGGGTTGGTGTGACATGCTTCTTATTAAAGGATAGTACTTGACTATAAGGTCTAAATATTTTTATCGAGGTATAAAGAGTCTCTTTCATAAAGCGTAAAGAGAGTATGCTAACGCCGGTCGTCCTTTTCTAATAAAAAAAAAAAAAGAAAGAGAAAGGAGTACACTAAAGCAGCATATACCCGCATGTATAAGGTGGTTTCTATACAGGTCAACTAAATGATAACATTCATCATAATTTCCACCTTCAAAGCACAATTTGAGAAAATTATTGTCCTAAGGAATTATTACACCTGTATATGAGGGATACCAAAAGATTGTGTAGGTAAGACTCCTCCTCAATAATCCTATATCAAAAAACAATAATATCTTATTCACAGAAAAACACAATTATGTGTGCCATGTATACCCAATGTTCTAACATTGCAGAACAGTTATGATTACAACAAGAAGCTCTGGACTAGAACATATCACTTTTTGGTTTCGTTTCTTTATTTTGGCTGCTCTATGCCCTTTAATATATTCTGTTGTGTTGGGCAAGTATGCAGTCTTTTTCAACTGATTAAGTTGGGACAACCCCTTTTATCCTTTTATATTCTTTAATTTGTTTGCCCGTTGTTTTCTTTTTCATTTTTTTTTTAATAAATTTATTTGCACATCTATATACTTATGTAATTCATGTACACATGTATAAGTTCATATTATTTGTATCCACCTCGTTTTCTATAAATATAAAAATGACCCAAGTAAAGCTACTGAGCTGTTTTGCAGGGTCAACATTTTAATGTCCACACTTCTTTTTAGTTGTTTATGGGATCCTTACATTTCTTATGCTGGATATAAAACTGATAAACAAGTCTTGTTCGATTTTATTTTTTTTCTAAATGATGTTTTATAATAGCAGAGACCCACGTATTATAATTGCTATTAAATGACACCTGTAATTAGACTAGAAGATGGTAATAAGAAGAAATTATTAAAGTGTTTGGTAAGAAAGTTAAAATCATTGGTTAAAACTATAAATACTGTAGCATGTAAGAGCTTTATACTACAGTAACTTTTTTGCTTTTGCTATAACATGTGAGAACTTTACACTATTTTTAACTAACAAATTGATTAGAATCAACTAATAATATTGAACAGGCTATAACATATAATTCCAATACGAATGGTAAATCCAAAATTTTCAATTTATATATTTGCCGGTGGTATCAAGATAGAGGACTACATAGGTTTTTTATTCTTGTGTCTTCATTATCATATGATTATGACAGACAGTCCCTTGTGTGTGGTGACTCTGGTCAAAACACCACAATTTAGTGCAGAAAAAGTTATTCCTTTTCTTTCTTTTTGTTTTTTTATGGCATTTATTTTCTTTTTTTTTTTTCCTGTTGTAATATTGAAGTTTTCAAAATTTGCGGACCCATGAAGCTTTACTCATTCCTTGCAATGAGTGAAGTATGCAGGTCATGCATTGGCCATAGACTTGATTATATGGGAATAAAACAGTATTGTATATATATATGCATAAACATGAATGCTGTGGATTATAATACCGTCAAGTCTTTTACTTCGGACGCAGAGAATAAGGTTATAAGAATTTTGAGCTCACTTGGGAAATATGAAATATATTAAAACTAGAAGTTAAAACTTAAATATTGTAATATGTAAGAATTTTATATTGTAATAATTTTTTACTGTAGCAATATGAAAACTTTACATTATAATAGTTGAAACTTATTTTTTTTTAACGTGTTTTTTAAACAAATTGTTTCCTATTCAAATTACAAAAAGATGCTTGTTAACTTGATTATTTCTTTTTATCTATCACCGTTATTATTGTTTCATTAATAATAATAATAATAATAATATTAGTGATGTCGTTTATATGTTTTTTGGTTTCGTTACTAACAGTGAAAGACTGAATAATTTCAGGAAGAGAAAAACCAAAGATCCAATTTTTCCCTGTGTCAGCATTAGGCTTAAATTAATACAAAAATACAATACCTGTAAGTTTGTAACATAAAAGGATTAAAGTAATGTCTAATAAAAACATCTATCTAATCATTAGATAAGAATTAATCTTCTTGATATATAAAAAAGAAAGCAGAAAGAAAAAAATAAAATAAAAAAGGAGGACTCTTGTGCTTAAAGGTGATAATATATTATTGGAAATTTAATCATTAATGTCAAGCCTCTTCATACTAAACTTCGGCAAATTCTCTCACCGAATACAGAGATTCTTTGTGATCTATCTCTCCAATAGGATTTGTTCTCCTTTTTCTTTTCTTTTATTTTGGCGTTTCATCATATATCCACTTAAATCTAATTTTTTAGAAGTGATAATTAAGCTTGGTATAATTGTAATATTTTTTCAGTTTAAAGAAATTATTGTGATAATTTCTCTCTCACTTTCATTTTCACGAAATTATTGTGATAATTTCTCTCTCACTTTCATTTTCACTGACTTTCTTTTTTCTGCCAAACGGTATGTGACTAGTCTTAGCTAAGATTATAGATAAGGTAATGGAAACTTGTAATAAGAACCATTCTTCCATATACTTACACTTATAGGATGTTTTAAAATATCAGTTACAACCATAAACAGTATAAAACTATCAACATTATAGTAAAAAGTAAACAATTCTTACAATATAAAGCAATCAAATGGTATAGTTTTTAAAATTAAAACGTCGTAATAACTTAAGTTTTAAATGAAAGCTTGGCATTTTCTTTCTATTTGGGGGATGGTTTTTTTTTTTTTTTCCTACGCTTTGAAAAAGCCATGAAATTGGTCAAATATTGGTTTTCTTTCTTAATTCTTCTCCTTTTTTTAAGGTGAAAATTACTAATTATACTTTTGCAAAAAATAGAAAAAATCATATTTGGCAGCCTTTGGCTTTCGGTCAAAACAAGCTAGCTGCTCGCAATAAATTCTTTCCCACGGATTTCACAAATACTTTAATGTACGCACGTGCTACGTCACCCCAAGGAGGGTAAAACGCGAACACCCTTCTTTCACACGTGGCAGTTCATGGTTTTTTGTTTCGTCCACCGTGTTCAGTAATATTTTATTCCTCATTTTCCCAGCAGACGTTACACGGTCTGTTTGCAGACGGATCCAATCAAAAACTGATGTGAAAGTCAGCTTGTATTTAGAAGGGTGACGAGTGCAAGTGAATAGAACTATTTTTATTGTAATATATAAAAATTTTATACTGTAATAATTTTTGTTATTGTTATTGTAGCATGTGAGAGCTTTACACTGTTTATAATTGAGTTTATGGTGAGAACTACGGTTTTCACTACTCAATCAAACATGGGGTCAAGTTTTACACTGTTTATAATTGAGTTTCGGTTCCCACCACTCAATCAAACACAGGGTCAATATCGTAAAAAACAGCGTGAACTCTTTTTTATGTTTTAAACCAATTTTTTATTTAAATTTTATGCAAAAAAATACTATAATAAAAATGGTTAATATCGTAAAAAAAACTATTAAAACCGTTTTTGTTAAATAAACGCTTAAATAATAGCTATTTTTTAATTTATACTATAAGATATAAGAGTTTTATACTGTTTTTTATTCAAACTATTTGTGTTTGACACCTCCTTTTTCACACTTATAAAATCACCTTTTTTGTGATAATTGTGTTTAACACCTCCTTAAATATAACTACGTGGAAGAACTACAGAGATTTTTTTTTCCCAACAGGAAAGAAATCTAGTGAAAAAGGCTATGATATAGAAGAACCAGACCCTAACATTGAAGTATCTCTAGTTCTGGCACTAGGTAAAAATTAATTGCAGAATTTAATAGTAAGCAAGGAGTTTTGTTTTGTTTTTTCTTCAAACCTACCTAAAAAATTAACCACGTTAATCATCAATGACATTTTTTGTTTCTTTTATACAGCATGAAGTTTTCTTATATCTTCTATAAAAAAGAATGATACGAAGGCGATATTTTGAAAATTACTTTTGGAAACAATCAAATTAGACTTTTTATACATCAAAAACTAAGAAATGCTATTCGTTAAAAAAAAGAAAGAAATCGACGAATGAAGGCAGTCTAATTGGTTGTAAGTCTAGCCAACCCAACCATATATTGAGGGTTCAAGTCTCTTCCCCCTCCCCAAGAAAGAAATAGGGAAATTCACAAAAAAAAGAAAGAAATATACGAAATTAAAATCATTCTCATTTTGTGTAATCATAATTTATGAGCAAGAACAATTTGTAGACATACTTATTTTTTCACTCATTATTTCATTTTGCTATTCATTTTTTCTCTATTTCTAATGACCCAGATTTTTTTTTTTTTTTTGGTTTTTAAGCAAAGACTAAACATAATGGAGTGACAAATATAACAGTTCCACTAATTAACCGATGTTATTATGCGCGCCATTTAAATGAGTAAATTGCTATTATAATTTCCGTACATTAACTGTTGCAATAAATTATCATCTAAATTACAAAAACCTAAACGGCTTACTCTAATTTCTTTTTTTTT